>NQII01000199.1:621467-690340 GCA_002778355.1 Clitarchus hookeri | reverse complement strand
GGGGGGGGGGGGGTAGGGGTGGAATGACAAATACAAAATACAAATTCGTCAAAGAATGAGAATAAGTTTTAGTATAAGTTGGTAGCATACTAGTGATAATTAAAGTTACATACTGAAATCGTAAATAATGAGAATAATTTTACTAAGAGAATATCGTGCGCTATATCGTAACAATAATGTCAACTTAAGTAATCGCGATATAAAACGTCCAAGGCTGATTGATTGACCACTAACGTGTAGTCGTACCGACACGACGAAAATTATGAATCTTTACCGTATTGTTGACCCTCTTATACACACAGAAGATGAACGAGTGAAATAGTGTGACAGTTTTAATACACGCGTTTTTTTAGCCATAAACGAATATGAAAGCCTGAAGAAAATGCAAGCTGATTTAGAACGTTATTAGTTAAGCTTCAGTTGGCTTTGGCGTGACGCAAACATGGTGTATCTCCAAAGGCTACAAAGTAATTACTTAATTAAGACTAACTGGGGATCAAAGGGTTAGTCGAATCATTAATAACAAAGGGTTTAAGATAATTTTTCCGAAATAACTTGCTGGGTATTTCAATTGCGTTTGAATAAGAACTAGAATAAATATATTTTCGTAAACAAAATTATATGACCTAAATTTTTCTTTTAAGTATTTAATTGTACTGCTCACCATGTAACGATAAATGCGTGTGTTACTTTACAAAACTTTACAATTATTTGGTAAAATATAAAAAACATATAATTACCTGTATTTTTCTAAAAAAAAGTCATAAAATATAATTGACCGTGTATTAAGCTTATTGAAGGCAATGCTATATCCTTTCATGCTATGTTAATATATTTTATCTTTATATAACATGTCATGACAAGGAGCAATTATATAAAAAAATATATATATATGGCTTTGCGGAATCCTACACAAACATCTGAATACCTAGGTGAATACCTTATGCTCATATCTTGGCGTATTCAATTATTTATATGTGATTATGCCACGAAATCTCTACTCTCTCTCTTCAGTCGGTTTTAATTTCGTCTGGCATTTTGTCTGAGTTTATTTTTGCCCCTCGTTTCTTCTTATTTGCTATTCCCCGGTAATCATGTCATTTTCAAGTCCTGCGTGATGTTCACAAACATGTAAACAGGTAATTATTAACAGTGATGAAATAATTGGACCCCTACCTGGCGCGAGATGGAGAAATTATGACCTCTAATATGGCGTTATTAAATTCGTTTAGTGAATTTGAGCCGTACAAATTTTCCCATTATTCAATCATACCAAGAAACTCGATCAATGCCATCGCTGTTTAAATATAAATATTCGCGAGTAGTCCGATTAGCGTAAAGTCCTATAAATATGCGCTATAAACTGAGCAGTTCTGTCTAATAATTTCTAGCATTCAAACAAAATTTTCAGTTTCAAATACCGTTGATACCCAACAACGGATACGCGATAACGACGGCGTAATTTTTATGTTACACGTACGAGATAGCGTGGAATTGGTGTTTTTAGTACGGAAAAGTAGCGGTAAATATTATACAGAAACCTGCCCAAAATTACGGAGAGAGAGAGAGAGAGAGTTAAGACAGATTTGGGCGGCTCTTAACAGCGAGGTCTTGAGAGCCGAAGAGGATGAAATTGGGTGATAATGGAGTAGCGCCGAGGACAGCGGGAGATCCCCGAGAAAACCCGCTGACTCGCGGCATCGTCCGGCACGATTCCCACTTGCAAAAATCCGGAGTTATCCGGCCGGGGATTGAGCCTGGTTCACCTCGGTGGGAGGCGAGCAGGCTAGCCGCTCGGCCACCGTGGTCCCCTAACTTACGGACACTATGGTTTCTTTAATAACAGATTTCCCGTGAAAACACGGAAACACTTCGTAAATTTACTAATGAAATTTTGCATTTCTGTTTTATAAAGATGGATTAGGCAAAAAAAATTGTTTTCATAGTGTGGGTGTTTTACAGCGAGTAAAAAGTATTCTGAATGAAACGAAATAGATTGTACTGGAATAGAATTTGAACATGAATCACAATTACGTCGGACTAAAATTGTAACAATTTCGCTTCCACGCTGTTTCAAGAATAGGAAGCAAAATTTTTCGTGTAACATTGGTTTTGTTCGTTCCCGAAATGTTAAGCTATAAGTGTACTTTATTAAATGAATTATCGTGAACAGAGAGCATTCAATCGTTACATGATTTAATGTTTTTATACTTCTGTATACAAAGGAGACACACACATTTAGTTAAAATAATCATAAACCAAAGATGCGGTAGACCGATCTCGCTGACTGCTCACAACCCGTCTCCGCGTCCCGACACTGAACTGCTTTACGGCCAGCACGACTATGAAAACGGCATGGATTGGATTTGAGGTTAAAATACTCTAAACAAACGTGTTCATCATTGTTGACCATGTGACTTTGACAGTTTTATTTCTTTGGGGTAGGTCAATGTTGGGTACATGCGTAGAAGACGAATAATCGATCCACCTCATCTTTAGCCTAAGAAAATCATAAAGGTAGGAATAACATGAGATGTCATACTATGATATTATACAAATAACAAATAATAAAGTCGAAATTTCAGGCTTCATATCAACATGCTCTGATACAATAGTTTCATTTTAATTTTGACAGGTTAGGTTTCCAATGTGTTTGGTGTCACAACGTGGAGGACAGTCTTCGCCATTTTATTATGCACATCCACATCCACATCCATACTCTGCTCCATGGATTGTCACTTCGTCTTTGAATCCGTTACAATCTGGAATACGGAGAGTTTTCTTATCATGTGCGAACGGAGCTCCTTTAGGTTTTTGTCATTATGAAGTCCGTTTCCGTACGTTAACTGTGCATTTATTGATTAACTTATGTGAATACTTGAAAATTGTTAATAGTTCTTAACGTCTGAACTTTATTTTTCTGGAATAGCTAAATGTGAGGTAATAAATCTCATTTTTTTTATACTTGTACGAAATACCATTCAACTTCTCGACATTATTAATTATTCTTCCCTAGTATTAAAAAAAAGAAAAAGTTTCATAATTTTTGCATCGTAGCATGTTAAAACCACAATTTTATTATTTTGGGGACATACAAAAAAAATAAACACACTCGTTTACAGGAAACTGAACAATGGTGGCTGAGAGGTGATTCATGTTTTAATCTATTTTAAGGTACGGTCAGATAAAGTTTTTTTCACAAAATGCCATGGACTGCTACAAATCAAAAACATTTAAAATTTTCGTCATTTTAAGATATTTTTAAAAATTTATAAAATCATTCATAGCTTGCCTTTAAAGATTTCTTGAAGTAACTTATGGTGTCTAATTTCAACGTGATTTTTTTTTTTTAAGCGAGTTAATTTTTATTATTCGTACGTCCCAGAAACACTCAAATTGCGATTTTGACAGGCCACTGTGTACAAAATATGCCATCTAAGGTTTTTCATGCGAGTAAATTGTACTTCTAAGTAATGTCTGCAAGTTGAACAACATTTCGTTCAAATATAACAAAATGTTTTTTTTTTCTGTGATCAGCACCCTTATATCATTCCAAAATCCACAAATCTCTCCATCATTTACAGTGAGTTTGCTCAATGCTTGAGGGCCATTATAACAAAGCGCGGGTCAACTTGGTAATTCCGTATGCATGGCATTGTTCTCGGCCATTAAACCCCGGGATGTCCTTCGTGGCGTCCATTTCAAGGCACTCCCATTCTCTTTCACTCTTTCTCTCTCTCACTCTCTCTATCTCTCTTTCTTCATTTCTAGTGCTTCCTAAACCAGTTATTTCTCAACTAATCTTTTGAACAGATTTTCTGTGAAAATATGCTATCTGCACTTCGCCTAGCATGATATAAAATTTACTTAAATGCAGAACCTATATATTACGTTACCTTACCACATTCCGTCAGATGATGCCAGTTCAATCTAAGGTGACGATAGTAGAGCATGGAGCATAGCTCAGGTCAGTAAAGTGGCCTTGGCGATGATGATATCAATGATGATGATATCGATGATGTTGATGATGATGGTTATGATGATTATGATTATGATGATGATGATGACGAGGATGATATCGGTGGTTTATAATGTTGGTTCAGGCTGGTTCGTGTGATTGATCTCTTCACATCTTCGTATTTAGTTTATTTCACTATAAACACAGTCCAGAGATATTAATCGTACGCATGTTATACAGATGTAGATACGTATATATATATATATATATATATATATATATATATAAACGCGTATAAAACATAAACCGGGGTTCACTGTCGCCATGCATGTCAAAGAGTGCCCATGTGGCGGGGAGGACGGACTCATTATGGTTCATGTGCAACTCTCTGGCGTGGCTCAGATTGTGCGTACCAAGTCGGTACTTCAATTGCTCGAGATTCTTTATAATATTTTAGAACGTATCATAATGAACAAATGATTTTAGTACATATTTTTAATATTTTCCCTTTCTACTATTAACATAACTGTGAACAAGAGATTTTAGTACAATTTTTAATATTATCCCTTTCTACTATTAACATAACTTATTATCAGCTCTTGAGCTTAATATGTTGCATTTTGAACAACACAAAATTGGCATGAAATTGAATATTTTATACCTCAAACAAAGGTTTTTTCTTGGCGATTACTGCCTTATAAAATATTTTCATGCTTTTACAAGCTCCATAGTATTCATATGTTTTATTTCATGCAAAAGTATTTTTTTTTATGTCCCAGTGGGTGGAAGTTCGCATGTAGTCTACAGCCGTGAACTGTAAGGTGTGGTGTAGTGTTCAGAATTTTACCAATCTAATTAGTTCTTATTAAATATCCTTTTTAAATCTAAAAATACTCCTCTTTGTATAGCCCTACGGAATCTTCTATTTGCTTTAAGTTTAGGCGTAAAATATTTCACCCAGTAGTTAAGCAATGCTCAGCATAATTCAGCATACATAAAAAAATCGATAATTCGCCAAGATACCGCCCAAAATGAACAGGACAAAACTACAAAAAACGGAATCCTATAAGTCGACTTTAAAGGAAAAGAAGGTATAAAAAACAATTATATTTTTTATTTAAGTCTGAAACAACAGTGCTTTGTTATAACAGTTACCCCTTGTCAGTTACCAAAACACACACAGCATAAACGATTCGGCTTTTAAAGAACTATAGTGTGCATTAACGGTGCTGTTCATTTTCAGGTAGGTAGGTAAATAGGTAATTGGGCTTAACGTCTAGTTAACAGCGAGGTCATTACAGACGGAGCAGGTTGCTCAGGGAAGAGTGATTGGGTAAGGAATGGGAAGGAATCGGCCATGACCTTTGTAATGGACCCAACTCAGTATTCACCTGGAGTGATTTCGGCAAACCATAGAAAACAGAAATCAGGATCGCCTGACCGGGAATATAACTGTGGTCCTTCCGAATTCAAGTCCATTGAGTTACCATTAAGCCACCCCGGTTGGTGTGTTTATTTTCAAATGCCGAAGTGTTTTTCTCGTCAGTTTGTCAACTCCATCTGCATATAAGAGCGAATGATAAAAGATATATATTATATCTCCAAATAACGCTGTTGTCAGTGGGTAGGGCTTAACGTCTCACCGACAGTGAGTTCATTGACGACGGAATGAGTTGCTCAGAGAAGCAGGAGTGTAGAAGGTATCGACCATGACTTGTTCTAGGCAACCATCCCTGCATTCGCCTGAAGTTATTTCGGGAAAATACGGAAAACCATTGAAAACCGAAATCACGACGAGGCTGCTGAACTGTGAATCGAACCCGTCTCCTCCCGAATGCGAATTCGAAGGTTCACAAATGCGCCAATTTGCTCAGTCGTATTGTTGTAATTCACCCAAAAGTCACGCCTTCCTTTCCTGAGGCACGTATCTTTGTGACAGACAAATGAAACGTTTCGGTTTATATCACAAATAAAAATTGAGAAAATGTTTTTTGTTAAATTCAGATTCCGTAGCTGCCCAAAACGAGCAGCTGGACAAACAACTCGTATAATGAAATTAAGTGTCCGCATTTTTAAGGATAACGAAATTAATACTTCCTGCATGTGATCAAACGGGTACTTTCGTTTCTTGTGGAATATCGTTAAAGTAATCTTACTTTTGTTTTATTGACTCTACCTAGGTTATGGAGATCTTAATATGTTGCGTAAGAAATTCTGAAGTTTCGTATGGAGGAAATCCACTAGTTCGTCATGTCATGGGGTAATCGTCCACCCAAAATACACTGTGTGCCATTTATAAGAAAGCTTGGGTCAATTCGCAATGCTACGAAACGGTTAAAGACTGAGGTGGAGGGAAGCTTGAAGACATCTACAGTAGAATACAAGAGTTACAAGACGTGCATCCTCCAGCTCACCAGTTCCGTCCTGCTTATCGCTGCCTTTGTTGAAAGACAATTACAACGGTCGCCAAGCTTCCAGATATCCTGAGCGCAGTGTATATTAATGTATAATTGACTCCTTACACCCGGGTATGCGAATAGGCTAAACTACCATACCGTCAGTCAGTCTCGATAATTAGCTCTTCGGATTATCAGCAGTGGGTCCCGGTAGAGATAATTTTACTTCCTGGAACTACAAAAATTAAGAACGACGATGTGAAAAAAAAATGCTCTTTCATGTCTTGTGAAGTTCATATGAGCAAAAGAACGGTAGCTTCATGGCGAGTGAGTTCCGAAATTAAATTAAGCCGCCACGCCTGAATGCTCTGCGAAAGAGTAGAAAGCGGAAAGGAAACCAGTGATGAGTGTGCCAGGGAAAAGCGAAGTGGCTGAAATGTTGCAAAACGCAAATACCCCTTCAAATGTGGTATTTTGCCCGTTCAGTATTTGGCAATTATGCAGTGTCTGATTTTTACTCTCCGTTTTCATAAACAACTTTCAACATGACACTGGCCAATTTTCTGAGGGAAATTCTGATCGCGAATCGATTGGGCAACTAAACTGGTATATGGACCTGACGCTATAGATATGCCGCTTATAAAGGGTTGTTAGTACTGCAGGCTCTAAGAGAGGGTAATAGAAAAAATCAGTTTATGTAAGTTTTTTCTTTATATATATAAAGTTTGCCTATGCCTACATACCGACAGAAATTTTATATTAATTACTACCATAGAAAGTATTAACTGTCTCTTTTCAGGAGGCTAACCTGCTGTGATGAACATTTCAAGTCTCTTTATTAAAAATGACTCGATTCATGTGGTCAAGTAGTCAGCAAGCATGACGTAAACCTAAGGTTCACGACTCGATTTAAGTTCAGATAAGTGAATTTATAAGAGGTGGTAAATTTATTTTTACGGTCCAGAACTGCACAAAGCAACATCAAAATTCAGCAGAATAATCTTGTCTGATCCACCATGAATATGCTGAGGGTACTTCAACTACTACGTTTTGAAGGACCAGATGGTCGCTTATAAAACAGTCATTATTAAAAACTAATTGTAGAAAAGCAGTAGTTTATATTAATAAAACGAGGTGCTGCATCTGCTATTAAACCATAGGCCCCTACCACCCCTCAAATGTCGCTATCATATGCACAACATGTTAATTAAGGATATATAACAATGGATATTCTTGTACTAGTATCCTGAATCTCTTTTAACATAGGTGTTATTGTTTTTGCCAACACATTTTTGTTCTTCCATGAGAAACCAACAAACATAATTTTTTTTCTCGGAGGAATGAAAATCTCTTTGGCTAAAACATCAATACCTATTTTAAAATATATTCAGGAAGCCAATACCCGAGTACCGATTGTTAAATATCCTTGGTACTTAACTAATACATTATGCATATGATATACAGCGTGTTTCAATAATATTAATCCGATTTCACAAGGCTATAACATTAACACCCATGCTCCTAAAATTTCCGGGTGAATTTTAAATTAAGTAGACAAATACAAAGTTTTAATTTACCCTTTCGCGAATGTTCAATGTTCCCTGCACATCATACGTCTAGACGGTAGTAAAAGTCATTCCACGCTCGTGCGAGCATGTCAGGTGTTACCGCAGCCACTGCTATTGCTATGGGAGGTCGCAGTTCGCCCACAGTTGTTGTTGGAAGGGGAGGCACGTAGATCGAGTCTTTCACAAACCTCCGCAAAGAAAAAATTGCACACGCTGAGATCAGGTGACTTTGAAGACCAGTGGTGCAATGCGCGATCCGTAAGACCCCAACTGCCGATACATCGTTCAGGAAGCTCACTGTTGAGAAATTCTCTGACACGCATATTATGCCAGTGCGGTGGTGCTCCGTCCTATTTAAGTATGGAACTATCGGAATGTTCTCGTAATTGTGGAAACATCCAGGCCTCCAAGATGTCCAGATATGACATTCCCGTAACGGACCGCACGCCTGCTCTCGAGAAACGGCGCAAAACACATTCAGCTTTGGAGAGTCTCTCTCATGTTCGACTATGTTATCTGGCCGCTGTGTTCCCCGTATTCGTACGTCGTGGCGGTGAACTTTTCCACTTCAATGGAACGTGGCCTCATCGCTGAACACCAAACGTGAACAAAAGTTTGCATTGTCCATCTCCATGCCCACAATGAATTCACAAAACTCAAGGCGTCGTTGTTTATCACCATCAGGAAGCTCTCGGCTTCCACGACGAGTGGACTTATGTGGATTCCATACAAAACTCTGCCGGATGCGCTCTACGTCTTGTTGAGACACACGGGGGCGGCGACCTGTGGACTTCCCCTTACATAAACAACCGGTCTCTTGAAGCTGCTCGTGCCACCGTCGGATGCTCTGCGCAGTAGGAGGCGCAGTGCCATACATACTGTCGACTAAAATAACGCTGCACAGTTATAACTGACTCACGCTTGTTAAAACGGAGAACGCAAGACGCTGTGTCATCGCCACCCCGACGCATATTGAACGAGCGCGCTGGTAGCACCAGCAGTAGCGCCACCAGGGCGACACCTACCAGCAAACAAATGAACCGGCGACGTGCAACATGCGCCAAGGGAAACTTTACGTTTCTATGTGTATTCTACAATTTGCCGCGAGGCCCTATCTTCATTCATGTTAATGTTATAGCTATGTTAAAAAGGATGATTCTTTTAGTTACAGGCTGTAGATCATAATGACGTGTGATTTATATGGCAAAGTTAATTAGGAACATAGACACTTGGACGCCCATCTTCTGAAATGTATGACTTTTGAGTGCTATATTTTGAAAAATATTATTATATGACTAAAGGCTGTTCGCGATAAAGTCGTCACTTTTGGAATCAACCTTATAAACTGCGACTGCTCCTGCCCGCATATATTTTAACGGGTGCACTGAGTGACATGCGCCCAGTAAAGTTGGTAACTATGAAGGGAAAGTAGTTCCATATCTAAACATCGAATAATAATCGTTATGTAACTACTTGTGAAAGCTTAGATTATTTCATTCGCTCTCTTATTTTTAAGGTATTGATATGTAAAAATAAGCATATTTGTGAAATATTTATTTTCCTAATAATTTTACAGTTTCTCTTGACCAACGTGTGATGCATGAATAAATGTATAACTCCCATCAGAATAATACAACGTGAATAAAAAGTAAATATTTAGCAGGGCTTTCAAAAATACCCAGTTCACCGTGAACAGCCCATATAAACATTTACATTTATGTGATCCTGATATAAATTCCTTTCAGAAAATGGAATAAAAAGATAGTTTGAAATATGGCCGTAATGCACGTACGTAAATGAGATTGTTTGACAGTCATCAAAACGAATAAATGTTTATCATAGAAAAAATTCAATTGTTTATTGTGTTGGTCTGTTAAGTTACAAATAAAACGTAAAACGCGGCGGCTTTGTATAAGAATTGTTCTGAAATGTCTGTGAATGCTTTGTTGAGATTGCACGGCATCAGACGACTGAGCGCGAAGGACAAATGAAGTCATCTTAAATTCTACGTGGAACAGAGCGCCCTCACGAACGCTCGCAAATGGCGCGCTAAGTTCACAGTCCACAAACAATTACGATCTCCGCTGTACGTGCTAACTAGCGACCTCGAAACTCATTTGTGAGTTGGCATTGGGTGCTGGCATGCATGCCGCAGGCACGTGAACCTCAGCGTCATTACCGTCTGTGTGTTCTGAAACCCACTTGCTGTAGCCAACTGTGCCGGCTGTGAAGCAGTAAAGGCTGGTCACGGCAAAGTAAGCACTTTTCTAATCAACCTTCCAAAAAAAACACTCTACCTCTAGTACGCACTGGTTCGCAGGCTGCTCGTTAAGATGGCAACGAATTCATACAAAAAAATTTTAGATTTTACGAAGTATTGAGAGCACGGCCGTATAAGACAGGAATGGAGGACACTGGCTTGAAAAGTTGACTTCCCCGGTTGATCCATTTAGTTCATGAACCCAAACACAGAGCGCTGCTACCAAAGTTTGACATGACAAGCATAGGGAGGGGAATTGCAATTTTTTCGTAAAATGGGAAAATGACTTTCATAACTCTATGGTGTTATCTCTAGCCCAGCAATGCTTACAGCAATAGTTTGGTAGAGCGCTTTTGCAGCCACTTCATGAACTAAATCCGTAACTAAGGACGTCAACTCGCTAACATTGTTAGATAGGCGAATGTCCAGAACCTGTCTTCTGCGGCCGTGATTGAGAGAGTAGCATATAAATTCTTATTGTAACAAGTAACTTTGTATGTCATATATATTGGAGAACGAGAATAAACATATTAAAATATTTTAATTTCCTAAAAATGCCACGGTTTTATTTGGAAGATGCATGAATAACGTGAGATGGCACACGGCAACGTTAACTTAACATATATCGGAAGGATACAGCATGAGAAGAAAAGTAGATCCTGAGAAGGGATTCAAGAAGTACTCAATTAACCATAAACAGCTAATACTGTGAAGTATGCTCGTGTAACAACATTTTTACGCACACAGTAAATAAATAAATATATATATATATGATGTGACCAAAACAATGATTCCAAGTTAACCAATTGTTGCAATGGGATATATAATACCTAAGCTATAAAATATTTAATTTTTCGTGCGAAAATATTTTTGAATTTATAATAAACCCTTAATATATTTGAGTATCTATTTCTAGATGTCTGTACTGAAAATACAGGTTTGTGATCATCAAATAATTTCTTTAGAGGCCAACAAATTATTTTGAAAACATGGTCTTCACAAAAAATTTAGTGGCAGGCACAATTTTTTTTTTTTCCATTTCAGTATTTAGTGGCACAAATAAAATGATTTTTGTGGTCACCAATAACTCCAGTGAGTTAATAGAGAATAATTTGTTCGTCAGTTGCAGCAAAAATGTTACGATTCTAACGGTAGTGGGACGTGGTGGTGTAGTGGTTAGATTGATCGCCTCCCACCAAGGTGAGTAGAAATTGATTCGAGGCGGGGTCACCTCCAGGTTATTGCATGTGGGAATCGTGCCGGTTTATGTCGCTGATCGGCGGGTTTTCTCAGGAATCTCCCATACCCCTCGCCCTTGCATTCCGGCGATGCTCCATACCCACCTCGCTTCACCCTCATCGGCTATCAAAACTTCGATGTCAAGGGCCACCCAAATCTCTTCACTCACTCACTCTAGCAGCAAAACTTGGTAGTTGGGATCACACAAGTGTTTTGTGGATTACGGGTTTATAGTTTATCGTTTATCGTTTATGTTTTAGCATCACGTCGAAAACATGTCCGTGGAATAAATTAGCAAAGGTCTTCGTTAACATACCAGCGATCGCCTAGAGTGATTCCGGGCAACCATTAGAAACCGCGATCCTCTCTAATGCAATTTCTATGTGTTACCGCTACACCGCCTTTCTCGTTCTTGCAAGTGACGACTTTAACAGGCGCATAACGCAGATAAAAGAAAAGGCGCATACATCACCTCAACGAAGATTTATTTTCTGATGTTATTGCTGCCAAGTAAACATTTCCTGGCAGTCAATAAATATATTTTCTATAAACAAATAGATAAGTGAGTAAAATGGCTTAAGTACTTGCCAATGTACGTGTTATTTTCAACCATAATCTATTTATCTTTTACCAGCAACAAAATTTATCCTTGGAAGCATCAGCCAAATAGTTAATTTGACAACAAACAAATGTTTCCGTTCAATGTGTAAATTAAAATAAATGATGATTAAAAAATATGATTTCAGCCTCGTCATGGTTCTCGGAAGAGGTAATTATATTTAAATCAGTAAATAGTGTTTTAATAATCCGTGCAAAGACAGTATCTGATATAGTAGTAGAAATACTGCTCTTATAATATAGATGATAAAAAATGTATAAGTTGACAACATCAAGCAAACTATTTCTTGTTTACCGTGAACACCAAGCAAACATTTTGCATTAAATTCCGCCTGCTGTAAAACAAAGACGTGCTTTTATTAAAAATGATCAGGGATCATGGGACTTACGGGTGACAGCAACGACTACCTCCATTCTCCTTCCAGCCACATCCAGTCCGGGAGGTAGGAGAAAACAGTATGGTAAAAGCTGTTCTCCGTTAATCGAACACTTTTGAAAGCCCTCATTGAGATCTATTTACTACTCATTTCATATTCTTCCGCCATATGTAAAACTTTAAATTCCCATGCCGCTTTATTAATGCGCCAGCTAAGTGGAAACGTAAACATTTTACGAACCTAATTGTGTAATTAATATGTGAATACATATGTCAATTGTTACTATGGTATGTATAAAGAAAAAAAAACGTTAAAGCCATTCTTGGCTACTTTAAACTTTTCTGAAACCATGCTAAAGATCTACTTCCAGGATATTCCTCCGCCTCATGCAAACAAAGCTTAACCGAGTATGTAAAATTGCAATAAAGGGACAGCGCACCACATTCGTGCGCACTCAGTGTACTAAACTTTTGCATAAGAACTATTTATTTCTAGGAATTACAAAACACGCCGATTTTTCCCAGTTTTCCTTCATATTTATTACAAATGAAATATTAGACCAAATACAAGCAAAAGTTCAATATAGCCAAAAATAAGTTACTTTTACTTTCACAGAAGTTTAAAACGTTTGTGATACACGACATGTATATGAAACAACAAAACACACCATGCATGGGGTGACTTTTCAAAGGTTTTGTTCAAAAAGTGTCAATAAACCGGGAATAGACTATACTTGAATTGCCATAAATTTAGACATTACACTCGTAATACAACGTTGAGACTTTGAGGTATTTACTTATTTCGCTGACAACTAACTGGAGCATGCATCCCCGTGTGTACGATAGTATATATTCAGTTATCGGGCAGTGATTTTTTTTTCAAATGCGGATACTAAAAGATGTTATTTTGCCGCGACCTGTCTACGCCAGGCTTCTTGGGGGCAACCCGGAAGCTTCCAAATGACTTTCACTTGCGCAGTTGCAGAGTTCATCAATCTGAAGGCAAGTAATCGGGTTGAGTTGAGTTGAGAGATTTGGGCTGCTCTTAAAAATGAGGGCTTGAGAGCCGACGAGGGTGAAATGAGAGGAGAATGGGGCAGCGCCGGAATTCAAGAGAGATCCACGGTTAAACCCGCCAACCAGCGGCATCACCCGGCACGATTCCCACTTGCGAAAGTAAATACTCGGGATGACAAACTCTGTCCCACGATTCTCTGGTACACACGATTCTTAAAGGAAGGAAACGTCGCGGTTTCCTAACTGAAGACTTGCAAAGTAAAATACATAAAATTCACGAAAGAAATGTCAAAAAGAAACGAAACGGAAAACGTCCTCAGCCGACGGGGGGAAAAAAAAGCCATACCCTTCAGGCTGAGGCAACGTTTACGATGGACACCTGAGTTTCAAGCAGAACTTACATGTTTATGCTGGAAAACTGTCGTTGACCATTAATCCTCGGGGTAATTTGAAATGGTTATTTTCTGTCAGTTGCGTAAGGCCCTCTTCTCCTTGTAACTGATTTTCACTGAGATACCTCCAAGCTACAAACCCAGTGTGTGATTGTGGTCTCCAAGGAACCAAAAACCACGCTGTAAAAAATCTCTTTTACTAAATCTCTAAATAGTATTAAACAAATTCGCTTATCCGCGTCTGTATGTGTATTCGCTTAGTACTTCTTAACTACTTCATCGATTTTGTTTCGGTTTTCAACATCATTTAGATAATTGTATGAGGAATGTTTTAGTGTATAATTCATTCATATTTAATTTTAGGATAGTAGAGAAATGTCGAACCGTTTGTAATCAAGTAGTAAGAAACTACTTTTAGGGCACTTGCATGGCTTGCGCTGACTAAACCATAAGAGATTTATCAAATTAATGTACTACAAAATTGTACCTCTCAAAAAGGTCTACAGAAACGTATATAATAATAAATGTTTATCTTTTAAGGATGACCCACAGTAACCATTTTTGTCTTTCAAAGTATCGCTGTAAAAACTAAATTGTAACCGAGCGAAGCCGGGCCGGTTCCCTAGTCAACTATAATGGGAATTTTATACATAACCGGGATCTTCCCTATTTATTTGGCTGTTTCCTGTGCAAATGTATAGTAACGCTACCCTGGACGTGTGGGGAAAAACTAAACCATTCGTGCTTTTTCGCTACACGTATACACTGATGTGGTTAATCTTCGAGTAATTTATTAAAGTGTACTCCCGGGAGGACTTTGACATGTTCAGACATATCTCGACTGGGCTTTGCGCTTTGAAAGAAATTCTGAACACCGAGGCAGACTCATGTATGCAAGCATGGGAGGTTTATTCTAACTTTCTCCGCCCGCATGGCTGAAGGGGATTTCGCAATAAAAAAAGTTAGACAAAAAGAAGTTAGCGGCAGAATGTTTTCCAACGCGTTGGATCAAACCTTGCCCAGCCTAATGGTATTTCTACTTATTACAGCAACAAATTTTTTTGAAAGTCTGAAGTTCAGCCGATCACCGAAAAACATACATATAATTAACATAAAAAGTTTGTGTCTAATTACGCATGAAAATATTAATTTATACTGACCTGCTTCGAAAAACCACTAAAGAAAACTAAAAAATAAATACATAAAAATCTGTTTCCCTTTTACTCGAATAGAGCAAACAACAGTGTGTTTTTTGTCTAATTTTGGAGCCAACTGCTTAATACCTACTTCATAGGTTTTTTTATTGTGTAAACCCCTTAAGATTCTATGTCAATTCCAGCGCATCGTATTCCTACCAGTTGGAACCAACGAACGTTAACGAGTGTTTGAAAAGTGTGTTTGAAGTGCGCGATCATCTTGACACCTCACTCACTTGGTAGGGCTACTGCAACGCGATGTGTCAGCAATAGAACATCAAGAAATCCCAGTTACTCCTAGAAACTGTAATTTCTAAGTTGTTTGTTATTACAGAAACCTATATCTATGTGTAATTATAACTTATACATCTTTTTCTATAAGTGAAATAACCTTCCGCTCATTGGTGCATTACAAAAAATATTATACTATGTACCAAATTTCAGTAACTCGTCATGTAGTTACTGGCTGAAAAATGGGCGATACAGTGAATGGTAAATGTGTATCACATTTTGCTCTCAAGGAAAATTTTTTTTTCACGTAAAAAAACGTAGGTATTAAAGTGTGGTATTTCATCATTTAAAATTCCATTTTACAGTACAGTCAAATGCAAATCACTTTTATGTACTTCGACGTAAAATTTGTCCTTATAATTGAAAGTTATGAAATAACGTACATAACCCAGATAATAACGTTTATCACGCGCAATTTTTTTTTCAATATTAAGAAGTGTTTAATTTATTTTTAAGGGAAAGCTACACTAGCAAGTAGCGAAGTAAAGTGTTACATGTAAAATATAAGTTTATATATTATTTCTAAAATTAGATAAATTTTTCTTCTTATTAATTTGGTGATTACATATCAAAATAAAGAATGTTTTCTGCGTTAATTTGCAAAGTAAATAAAATTTTTCGAGTCACGATATAATCTAAAAATATTATGTTTTCAGAGTCTTCAGCATTGTACAATAACCACTAGGCGATGTAAACATATGTAGAAGAAAGAGATAACACTGAAAGAAGTGGTAGTACTTTGGTCTTGTTTGGTGGATAGAATAATAAATTTAATAAAGTCTTAGCTTTAATGGATACAAGGTTCAGGAACGACGATCTCATGCGTGTCGTACGTATTAGCAATTAATACGGCTATTACACTCATCAAACGCTGTGTTCAAACTGAGCTCCATGATCTTAAAGGCAGGTTTCGAAAAAACGTAAGC
This sequence comes from Clitarchus hookeri, assembly GCA_002778355.1. Taxonomy (NCBI): domain Eukaryota; kingdom Metazoa; phylum Arthropoda; class Insecta; order Phasmatodea; family Phasmatidae; genus Clitarchus; species Clitarchus hookeri. The sequence continues at coordinate 674,103 of NQII01000199.1, read as the reverse complement.
TATTGAGAACTCGCGATCGTTTTCTCATGAGAATTGGGACGCCATATTAAACGTGGAATATCAAAGACCTGAAATATTACGTTACTCGTGAATTCGAATTCTGGAATCGCGTTTCGAGTAACCTTAAAATAAACCAACTTCAGTCTGGCACCTTATAAGGACTGAGGGTTGTAATATATAAAAATGCGTCTAAATTGCTATAATACTAGGGCTCTCTTGAAAATATTCTGCCCATGTTTCCCTGAAATATAAATGGAGCTCTAGGTTTACACCGGATCCCTGTGGTATATTATGTTCTATTGCTTAAGATTTCTAGTAGCGCTTCAGTAAATCCATTTTATCCAAATACTGGTCAGCGTGCCAGAGTTAAAACTGCCTACAAATGGCCTAGCTTCAATTTTAAAATGTATTTTAATAAAGTAAATATGACTGGAATGGGGGTCACTTAAACATATTTATTCTTAAACCCCGGCACATACATTAAAAGTAGTTTAAGGCACCTGAAGAAAACTGCTCATATAATAATTGGTGTTGGGGCCGCGAAGATGTAGTGGTTATACTAGTCACCACCCACCTAGGTGAACCGGGTTCGATTCCCGGCGGGGTCGCTCCCGGATTTTCGCATGTGGGAATCGTGCTGGACGGTGCCGCTAGACGGCGAGTTTTCTCGGGGATCTCCCGTTCCCCCTACCCATCGTTCTGGCACTTCTCCATACTCACCTCATTTACCTTCATCGGCTCTCTTTACTTACTCACTAATTAATGGTGCCATCGCGGGAAACTCCATGCAAGGGAGATTCTTACGGAAAGCCTGCAAACCAGGGCGGAAATGCCGCGAGCCAGTTCAGTGCCTTGCGCGTAGAGGCTAAGAGGAGGCATGTTTTTCAGGCTTTTGAGTTGTTCTTGCCGCTCCTGTCGTTCTAAGACTCGGAAACGTGAAATACCTCCTGGCGGAAGCCTTAATTTAGCAGGTTATCAAAGAAAATCATGGGCAATCTTAACTTCTCGTAAGTCAGAGATATTCTTGCGGTCGATAGGTTTCTCATCCTACGTAGTGAGTAAGCTCAGCTTATAGTACGAGCTGTGATGTTGGTCATTAATAAAACTTCAAATACTAAGGAAGTTCCATCAACATCAGCTTAGATTTGCGTGATTTTGTAACTGAAAAACGCAGTGCAAAGTCCACAAAATAATCTTTGCTGAAGTACTCACTACTATTATAAGCACGGAAATTATTCAACGAGACAATTAAATATACACAGAGGTGACAAAAGTCATGGGATAGCAATATGCAAATATACTGATGGCAGTATTATCGCGTACAAAATGTATAAATGGGCAGTACATTGGTTGGGCTTTCATTTGTAGTCAAGTGATTCATGTGAAAAGGTTTCTGGCGTGATTATGGCCGCACGACGGGAGTTAACAGACTTTGAACGCGGAATGGTAGTTGGAGCTAGACGCATGGGACATTCCATTACGGAAATGGCTAGGGAATTCAACATTCCGAGATCCACAGTGTAAAGAGTGTGCCGAGAATACCTCATTTCAGGANCTATTTCGGAAATGGTTAGGGAATTCAACATTCCAAGATCCACAGTGTCAAGAGTGTGCCGAGAATACCTCATTTCAGGAATAACCTCCCACCATGGACAACGCAGTGGCCGACCGCCTGCACTTAATGACCGAGACCAACGATGTGTGCGCAGAATGGTCAGTGTTAACAGACAAGCAACACTGCGTGAAATAACTGCAGGAATCAATGTGGGACGTACGACGGACGTGTCCGTTAGGACAGTGCGGCGAACTTTGGCTGTACTGGGCTATGCCAGCAGAAGACCAACTAGAGGGCCTTTACCAACAGCATGACATCGCCTGCAGCGCCTCTCCTGGGCTCGTGACCATATCGGTAGGACCCTAGACGACTGGATAACCGTGGCTTAGTCAGTTGAGTCCAGATTTCAGTTGGTAACAGCTGATGGTAGGGTTTGATTGTGGCGCAAACCCCACGAATCCATGGACCCAAGTTGTTAACAAGGAGCTGTGCAAACTGGTGGTGGCTCCATAATGGGGTGGGCTGTTTTTACATGGAATGGACTGGGTCCTCTGGTCCAACTGAACCGATCATTGACTGGAAATGGTTATGTTCAGCTACTTGGAGACCACTTACAGCCATTCATGGACTTCATGTACCCAAACAACGATGGAATTTTTATGGAAGACAATGCGCCATGTCACCGGGACACAACTGTTCGCGATTGGTTTGAAGAACATTCTGGAAAATTCCAGCGAATGATTTCGCCACCAAGATCGCCCGACATGAATCCCATCTAACTTTTACGGGACATAATCGATAAGTCAGTTCATGCACGAACTCCTGCACCGGCAACCCTTTCGGAATTGTGGACGTATATAGAGGCAGCATGGCTCAATACGTCTGCCGGGGACATCCAACGTCTTGTTGAGTCTATGCCACGTCGAGTTGCTGCATTTCGCCGGGCAAAAGGAGGTCCGACACGATATTAGGAGGTATCCCATGACTTTTGTGGCCTCAGTGTATGTCTATATTATATCATCCGAATTGGCAAACATGCATCGTCTACCTAAGGTATCAACTTTATGCAGTTCTCAGCTACATTAATAACCATTTTTTATAAAAGATAGTATTATTAAGCTTATGAACAGCGTTTGAGAAACTATATGTTTATATATATATATGTGTATATATACATATATATATTTGTATGCATATACACATTCACACACCTGCATACGCAACACACGGTTTCCTCATGTGTTAAATACACAAGTCTTCTACAAATGGCGTTACTGTTTCGAATCCAGTACCTGGGATTTTCTTATGCGTGCTCACCCTGCTTATATGACGTATGTATACGTCTATTTCCACATTTTAATCGTATAACTATTTTCTTGGAATTAAAAGTGTTCGAAATGTGTATTTTTTTAAACTATTATGTTTAAATATGTAAATTCTCGTATCGAATCTTAGGACAAAATAGAGACGTGGAGCGCGTATCAACATATTTAAGTAATTTTTAAAATAAAAAGATAACTAAATAAAAGTTTAAGGAGGCGTTTAGCGTTGTAACGGCTTCCTTACGCCTAGAGCCGAAATGCGGTTGCCTGCCTCTACTTTAAGGAAGAAGCAGAACGACTTTCTTTCCAGCACTGCAGTCGAGTGTACAAAATGCTGATCTAATTAGGAAAAAGTACAGACACTACTAAAACTATCAGAAGTTAAGTTGTATATAAAAGAAGAACTTGTAGCACTGTAAAATATTTTCTTAAGATATTTATATTTCATAGATTTTTAAGCAATTAAAAATTGTTCAATATTTTTAAAATCAAATTTAGCATGTTTTAAGTATGGGTGCTTTAGAAAGTACACCTTGAAAGGAAACCTGCATCAATCATAAAAAATTACTCTTGCGTTATGTGAAAATATATTGGTAGTAATGCTTAGAAATATTCTTAACACCTATCTATTTCAACTACGGAAATTATCTTTTTTTTTTTTAAATGAATGTAAATATATATAATAAATAAACATTTTTATATAAGCAGAAACAATATTTTTCTGATATACAACCATTTTATTTATTATTTTATTGGTGTGTTTGAAGAGATTTTTCCTAAACCGTAAACTTTCTATAACTTCAAAGTGAAAAATAAAATAGTTATTTCATGAAGTATTATAAACCATTTTAAATATCGTATTCAAAAATTTTTATTACGTGTACTTATCTTATATAAATAAATAAAATAATACTTATCCGTTAATCTTGGTTAGTGTGTGTACTACTTTATAACGAGTTCACCATACCGCGCAGTTGGGGTCGGTGCTGAAAAGAAAACCGCGCTACACTACCCGTATGGTTGAGCGTGGGAAATATCTGATGGCAGTCGTGTTAACATTGCAGTTCTGGAACTACCCTCGACAGCAAACAGTGCACAGGGTCGAGCCCGAGCAAATACAAGTGATGGAGCAGGAGCGTGAGTCGACTTCTGCCGCGGGAGAGCTGAGGTGTTTAGTTCCATCTGTCACGAGCACGGGCTGGCACCCACGCCCAGGCAGGCGCGAGGGATGCGAGTACGCGGTACGTCCTATGACACTGTAGTTGGCCTCCCGCTGTGGGGACATCTGAACGAAGCTTCGCGCGCTGGAGAAATGTCCCTTCAGGTGACTTGGCTACCCACACGTTTCGCAGTGCGGAACTCCTCTGCACCACTGCGACTCAGCTGCACATGATGTGCTCAAGACTGTTGTAGACACATACAGTGCAGCTGTAAGCCTGGCACAACAGTTGCAGACAATCGTACTATCTGCCACTATCTCGTGCAGGGCGGTATTGCAAACAAGCGTGGAATTATTGACGCTAACTGAACGGAAAATACGCACTACTTCAATAATGTCGGCAATGAGAAAGCGATTTCGATCTCAAAGGTGGTCTTGTGCGCGTGGCAGTTGCGATGTTTAAAGTAACTGGGTTAGTAAAATATTTTGCTTCGAGCTTTATAAACGATATGGTAGTAAATAAATATGTTTCTAATCGCAGGGAAAAATATACAATATATTGAACGTCTTTGATAGCGAGGCTGAACGTATAGTAACACTCAGTTTAAAAAAAAATTTGAAAATAGTGTTTTTTTTGTAGTTAATCATAAGTTTTTCGTAGAAAGTAAATTTTTATCATTTCTACACAATATCATTTTATTTTTAATTTTGCTATGAAATAATTGACGAATTACGGAATCAAATCCTTTATTGGGGATTTGAATTAACTTCTAATGCCACGCGTAACGTCTAGAAGTTGAACAGTTCCTTCGCGGAAATGAAATAGACAAGCATTTCACTTTCAAGGCTTCGAGGCCAGTGTGATTTGTGTGAGTGAAGTGCAGACTCGATGAAGCGCTAAGGGTGACGCCAGCGAGTGAATGTGGAGCGGTATCGCCTCTAGTGCACAGCACTGAACTGGCTTGGCATCTCCATGTTCTACGACTAGCAGTTCGGGAACTTCAAAGCGACCCATAATTTGTGGATATCTTGTGTTTTTTTTAATGACGTCAACAATAGCAACTTCATACAAATATCGGATTATGTGAAAAATTTACTTTCATGTTGTTAATTTTTGAGAGTAAATATGACAGTCTTCATTCAAACAAATTTCGTAATGCTATATGACACAGAGTTACAATTTATTTTAAATCTGATAGTTAACGTGGCATTAAGGTTTAATTTATCAAAATTTTTAAATTTTAGTTCTGACAAATAACATTAAAAATTTACAAAAATAATGATTGATTATTTTGATTTATGTGAACTATTTCTTAAAGTATTAATTTTGCTAAGTAACAAAATTCGTGTATAAAATTTTTTATATATAAATTTAAAAAATGACTTACAATCTTTGCAAACATTTTCTGATTTTTTATTTTGCAATACAGCAACGTAATACGAAATATGCTTTACAAATTAACAAACTAATGTTCGACTCCTGAACGCATACTAGCCTGATATTTAACTGGTGGGAGATTTGTATAAACATAGTTCGTTTCTGTTGTTTTTCATCGTTTTCCATGTATCCGGTCAGTATGTTTTCTGGTGAAAAAGTCTGGAGAAGCTGTCTTTAGCAATGTTGGATGTCGTCAAAATTATCTTCCCAGTCCATCTCGTCTTACAAGCTGTGAAGTGTTTTTTTTTTTAATTTCACTTGCAGAAACATGTTCGACACAGGTTTGGTAGTTTCGTTATTAGGAAAAGCACGTATTTCGAACACGCTGACTTAATAGGTTTTATTTGTGTCACTAACCGATCCTAGTCTACCTTAGTACCAGAAAGATGTTTTTTGTTAATATTCTCAGTTTTTAGCGGAAAACTGGTATTCATTGGTGAATCACGTTGGTATGTAGTAAGTTTCCTATTATCAAATTAATAGCTATGGGGCCGCATATGGAGCTATCTAGGTGCACTAGTTATTTCAAGTGTGGATCTACATTTAATACGTGATTGAGTGTCTAAACCACCCCGCCATTGTCAGTCACTGGCTATCGTTGTTTCTTTTGTTTTGGCGTTACCTAATACACACTACTCACAAAAAGTTTAGTTTATCCCTGCAGGCATCCGAAGAATGAACTTGCCAGATTATTCAGCTGACATTAACTGAATAGAGAATGTGGTCCTTCGTCAAACGAGCGATTTCAAGCCGTGCTCAACCACCATGGACCATTCAGGACTTAAAAACAGCCGTAATTGGAAATGGGACAATTTGCCTCAGGAAATGCTTAATTATCCTGTTCTTGGCACGCCTCGTCGGATACAAGCGTGCCTCAGGAATTGTGGAGGTCCTACACGTTATTGACGTGTGTCAGTGCATCTCATAAGACCTTTGTTTTAATATTGAGACATATTAGATTGCTTTGTTTGCGTTGTATTTCAGTTTATGCCTTTTGTTGGTTTCATACTAGGATGATGTAAACGAGTATTGTGTTGTTTTCCTCTTTGTGTGTTATTAGGGGTACAACATGAAATGTTAACTACTTTTATTCAATATAACATTTTGGATTCTGATATAATCTAACCTTTTTGCGAGCAGTATATGTCATTATTACAACTCCGACGACTGTCTACGCAAACCTCGGCCTTCAGAAGTCGAGGTTCCTCCAGTGTTATATTAACACAATTGCGTTGTCACTTTTTATTTAATTAAGTAGTTGTATAAACTAGAAATCTATTTATATATTAACTATGACAAAACATTCACGTATTAACACTCGCCAGAAACGAAATATTCTTTCGTATGAGAATATCCGTATTTTATTTAAAATATCGTGTATCAAACATGTTTACCTTGTTTTTAGGTATTAAGTGTTGGCATATTTCTACAACGAAAACAAAAAAAATTAATAAAAATAAAGCCGTTTTTCTACAAACTCCTTCTGAGCTCCTGTTGATTGTTCAAGAATTTCCCATGACAGTCGGTGAAGTTTCTAAGGCACTACGATTTCCCCATCAAAAATATTGTATTTAATACATTTGACCCTATGATCGCAGTTAGATGACTGTGTATCAGATTAGAGAACTGCTTCACCTAGTGCATGAATTACACGTTTGAAGAAGATACCTAAAGTACGTGAAACCTGTTTTCATACGATCATAAATAACACATATCGGGAATAAAACATTCGAAGAATAGCAGCGTATTCAAAAACAGCATCTTAATGCTACTGTTTCTGTAATTATTCTTGGGTAATATTCCCTGAAAATTTGTCGGGTTTTTAAAATAACTATTTTCTACCAATGAAATTGTATGATCGTCCCTTGAAGTCGCGCAGATAAATGAAAAGCTTTCTCGCCAATCCAGTGCTTCGCGCTTAAAGGCGATACGACACATGGCGCGAGTACTGGTTTCATCTCTATCGATCCCTTTCTCGTGTAACAAAAGAGCTGAAAATGCCTCCAGTAATGCAGGCCTTTAATGTTGCGCTTCAAATAACGACGGGCATTTACGAGCCCCACTCGAGAAGGCGCGAGTTCTGCCACTGCCATAGGTAGCATCCAAAACACCGCATCACATTCATTTTACTCTTCCTTATTCCTATTTTCTCCTGCTGATTAAGTATGAAAAGCTTACAGGTTCACTCTAAATTCTAAAACTTATGAACAAATTTTCAATGAAAGTGCTCTGAGAGTGCTTCTCGGAAGATGTGTAAATTTACTGAAATGCAGAGTCTTTACATTTCGTTACGTTAACTCGTTCCATTTGGAGATGCCAGGCATAGTCAGCTGGTCAAAATTAAGGCTTTGTGTCGAAAGTTGACAATTTGTCCCAACAACTGTTTGTCATCTTGGAGTAAAGACAGTTGAGCGACAGAACTGTCGTGTCGTTGGTGTGTGAAATGTCGCTCAAATGTGTGACGAAATATAAATGGCTTGTGTTTCGGCCCTTGCGACTTGTAGGAAAAGGTGTCGACGTAAAAAGTATAACTTTTAGGTTGATCCTAAATACTGTGTGTAACCCACACTTGGAACGATTAATGTGTGTTTCTTTTAAGATACAGAAATTATCGTGACAAGCTTTACTCGTAATATAATATCATTGTTCTAGTATTGTTGAATTTTTGGCCCTAGTTGGACACTTAGTTGCTCGCCTGGAAACCAATTATAGAAGAAGTTGCCTGGTTGAGGTTTCATCCTCTTTTTAACCTTCTGTAAGGTTATACGAAGTAGAACTGTGTGCTTCGTTTGGCACGCTGGCTGTACACGCCTTACACTTTCCTGCTATCGCAGTTCTCTGGAAAAGCACGGCCTCAAACCTTTCCACGGGTTCTGGATGTTCTTTCGTGAATCAAAATTTATTTGTTACTTACGTTTTTTTATTATGGTAGTCACTACTTTTTAATGATACCACTTTCAAACAGAAATGATCATGCAGGTTGTCTCACATGGGTAGGCTACTACTATCGGGGGGCCACGGTGGCTGAGTGGTTAGATTGCTCGCCTCCCACCAAGGCAAACTGGGTTCAATCCCGGCCGTGTCGCTCCGTATTTTCGCAAGTGGAAATCTTGCCGGACGATGCCGCAGATCAGCGAGTTTTCTCGGGGATCTCCCGTTTTCCCCGCCCTTGCATTTCGGCGCTGCTCCATTACCACCTCCCTCATTTCACCCTCATCGGCTCTCAAGACCTTGATGTTAGGAGCCGCCTAAATCTATCAACTAAACTGGACAGACTATCATCTCAGATGCAGCACATTGTAGGATGTTTTAGTACCACTTTATCTCTCTCACAAAACAGAAGCCGATTGTGTTTAAATTGCCTGTAAGTTCTATGAGAGAAAAAACTTTCCATTATTAGTTGGTACTTTGGACAGGAATCGCATTCGGATTGTCGAACCCAGTGTATCTGGAAGTAGCTGTTTCAGTGATAAAGGACACTGCACTGTAGAGAAATGAAATATCCTGCCAAGTAATTCCTTACTTCCAATGCTGAGGAGTTCCTCGCACTTTGCACGGGTTCATAAATACGTTTATAGATTTTCAAGAGGAGGCGCGTACAAAGCATCATTAAAATAATACCATATTTTCTGCGTGCATAACTATGTAACGAGCAGCAGGCCTTGATACTATCTTATAAATTTTTACTTTAAATTCGAATGCCTCATCAGCAACTAGAAAAAAATACATACACCCGCCATTTTCATCATTAGGCAACATTAAAGCTTGTCAGATATGTAATCTTTTTTCTGCTAGTATTTTTACCATCGTAGAATTATAAAAAATAGTCGAATCACTTGATGTTCCATAACCTCCCATATCAAGATAAACAAAATTACAGTCCGAATCAACCCAGGCCAAAAACAAATAAATACTTTACAACCCATGTGAATTACCAATAAATGTATCTTCACAAGTTTCTATTATACTCTTTTCGTACAGATATGTTGAACATTATCATTCTTCGGATCTTGCTAATCGAGTTGCTATTCTACTCGCGTTCGAATGTCGTCACCCCATACCATCATCGGAAACGCAGAACCAGTATTAGACGTCAATGCGGTCGTAAAATTCGGCTTGCTGATATGGCGCTCAGACCATGTCTACGCCCGAGGCAACCATACATGGAAACTCTATAAATATAGGTTGCCGCTTAGCTCGTGCGCACGCACAAGGAATTACTAGCTTCAACATCCTGTTTACAGGTTTATCCTTACTCCCGGTACTAACTTTGTGCAACAGTTCGTTACGGAAATGACCTAACATAGCGTAGTTATTAATGGAGAGACAAACCCTTGAAAATTGGGGTTTAAAATTATTTATTGGCAGACTTCACGTGGCGCAGCGTTTTGTGCGCCACCGGTCTGGGATGCGGGAGGTTTTGGGTTCAAATCACACGTAAGGCATGGGTGTTACTTTAAGTTAGGTCGTAAGTTAGTTTGTAAACCATTCCCTGATAATCCTTTAGGCACAAAACCGGGGGACGTTAACACGTCCTTTTGAATCCAATCTAACTAGCAGTGTGTCACAATCTGTCGTCTTTCCGAAAACTATTCGCCCGAGCGTGTTAGAAAAAGATTTTGTGTTATTCAATCTAAATACAAGAGTATGTTATAAAAATCGATGAAAACCCATCGGCTAATACTTATGTTGGCTTATAACATGGCACCCCCTAATTGCCTAATGACAGCAATGCTATAACCCGCGAAGTGTCCACAAATAACAGATCAATGATCCTGCTAACAACATCCCAGTTTTCAAGCACGTGTCTCTCTCTTAATGTACACATTATGTCATAGGTTTTATTGCCTCTTCTGCTTCCTTTTTCCATACAGAAAAAGTTTAAACCTGAGTTCACGATCATATTGCATATGCATACATACACTCTTTACATGCAGGTGAGTAACAGTGCTGTAATAAAAATGAAGTATGACCGTACACTGTTCTGTTTGAATAAGCGTGTCTGCTGGCATGTGGTAGCATTAATGACTTGTATTGTTGAACTCGTGGTATACTCCATTCACGGTTAATTAAAACTTTTCTAAAGCTATGCTCAAGTTCTATTTTCAGACTATTCCGTCACCTCGTGCAAACAATGCTCAACCAAGTCTATAAAATTACACCAAAGGGGCAACGCACCATTTGTGGGCACTCAGTTGGTAGTATTTTACATAAGAATTATTTCTTACCAGACATTACTAAAACACCTTTAATGGTTTATGTGCTTTATTCAAATTAATTACAAATATTATATTGTAATTTATAAATAAATTATAAGTAAAAGTCCAATTGTATAAAAAGTAAAACATTTTTTTGTTGACACAAATATGAAATGCTTGCGACACATCACATATTTAGAAATCTACCTAACACGTCATGTATAGGGTGATTTTTCAAAAGCGTAATTCAAAAAGTGTGAATAAACCGTGAATATACTATACGATCTCGACCTGCTGAAGTGGGGAAATTTCCAGAAAGGTATTCCAACCGTATTCCAAGGAGATAAAATATTATATTTTTTTTTAATGTAGTACCCCAAGTACCTACTCTAAAATGAAATGCCGTCCTTTCATTTAAGTAACCTTCCGTTTCTGGCCATCACATAAATCATTTAAATATATTAACATACAAGAGGCAACTTCGACAATTGAGCGCCATTACAGATAGCTATGTACGTTAAGTTTATTAAAAGTCCACAATATGTTACCAGCAGACTATTATTAACTATTGCCAAAAGAAACACCTTAGGATGTTTTAGTAACAGGCAGCATATCATACACACGTCTTCGCTCTTACAATTTCGATTGTAATTATATTACGCTGCAAAGTAATGAAAAAAATTGTACGGCGTTAGTTACTAGCTGAAAAAATATTAATTTCTTTGTTTGGTGCTGTCTGCGATAGAAAATGCACACTGTATATTAAATAAATCATAAGATAGAGTGTGAATAGTCTGGGGAGACTGTCACTTTAGGAAGTAGCCTTTGTTTATGAAAACATCTATAGCCCATTCCGAAAGTACAAAATTTCATTGTAAAACTGAACATACGTTGACAAGAGGAAAACATTATGTTACGAAAATTATATTTGTCTCTCAAGTGACATGCTAGATAACAGTCAAAACATTCTACAAAAATCGCAGAAACAGATTTCCTTTATTGGTTTTGGTAGATAGGCTTTCAAAAGGCTGTGGCCGTATCTTAACGTGTTTAGCGTTGTTTCGCGTGCCGTGGGTTCTTGAATTCTCTGTATTGAGCATGGACATTCCAGCTGTACAGTACCGTTAGGTGGCTCACGTGGCCAACACTTGCCGGCTTATCGTCCCCAGCTCGCCAGACCTAATCCCGCATCAGGTCCTGCGAAGCAGATGTAACCGCATTAAACCCACGCGTGTAAGCTGTGTAATGCTGGTTGCGTTGGAACGCCAGCGCAAGACGAATTTGCTGTGGCCACTCTTGAGGAATAATGTCTATTATGGACACAAGTTTCAAAAATAAAATCGTTGATTTATTTTGCAGTCTCAAATAAACTTGCGTTCTATGCACCGTTTCCTTTGGAAAAATAATGAATTTCACTTTGTTATAATCAACACACGCTTACTTCCAAATTTTCTTTCGCTTTGCTCAAGTTTTACTTTCAGGATATCCTCCGCCTTCTAAAAACAAATCATAACTGAGTCTAGAAAATTACACCACAGGGCAGTGCACCGCAATTGTTGCGCAGTTATTTAATAACATTTTGCGTAAGAACTATTTCTTACTAGGCATTACCAACACACCTATTTTCTCGCTGTTTTTATTCATACTAAATATAAAGTAAGTATTATAATATATGGTAACATATAAGTAATGGTTCACTTAAACTAAAAAGAATATAGATTTACGTTTACAGAAACAAACAATAAATACTGATATCTAATGAGCCTAAATTCCTCTGTTTGGGTGCAAATAAATTTTAGTGAAGTTTTTGAAATCTCAGATTAGAAGGTAGACCTTGACTTCTCATTGAGAGCAATTGAATTAGAGATGAAACTAAAAACATGTGAAACAGTACAAAGACAATTAAAATACACGAGTGACTGACCCGGAATTCGAATTCAGAAAGATTCTTAAAACTAAGCTAGCTTGCAATTAACTGAATCACGGAGGTAGGATTCAGAGCATCAACTTCCGATGTAATCAGTGAAATGTTTTGAATGACAGGGTTCACTAACCTGAAATACTTACTCGGCCATCAATTTCAAAATAAGTGTCTGAGCCACTAAAAACATAAGTTTACATTCTCTACCATAACGCAATTTGTAAGAAGAATTTGGTTGAAATAGATTGACTGGTCTCTGAGATATGGCATAAAACCTCCATTGTTCATGTGATGATCTTGAGTGGAGGGCAAAATATTTATAGATAAGCCCATTCGATTAGTGTCTTAGATAAAGTATACAAAATTAAATTTAAATATGTTACATAGTTTCGTAGATATAGTACACAAAGCTAAAAAGGTTGTATATGTGCCATTCGGAAAATAAGAGACTTTCATACTTAGAGCACATAAATTAATATAGACTACAATAGCACAACTTTTTCGCCAAATGTTACGAAATCTGTTGATTGTTTCCCGAGATACGGTTTAAAAACACTATATTTTTTTCAAGTGGATCTATCTTACAAAATGACGGAGAAATGAGGCTTTGCATTGAAAATTTTAATGGATATAACTGATACTGTCAGAATACGAAGCTAAGTTGAAATTTGTTCATTAGTTTCCTAGATAAAAATTTCGGAGCTAAAATGTTTATATGCCAGCCATTTGTAAAATATGTGTGTCTGAAACTCTCAAAATTTATTAGTCTACATAGCCTGCCATACTACCAATTGTTTGCCAAATTTGGTATAAATATGTTGTTTTTTTCGGAGGTCACATAATTTTAATTTGACTTGCAATCATATTTTACAAAATGCGGACAAAAAAATGTTCTGTGTACACTTTTGATTGTTGTATTTTATACAGCCATCATATAAAGTTTAATTAGAGTTAGTTACATGGTTTCGACGATATAACATACAAAAATAAAATGGCTATATAGCTTCCATTTTGAAAATAATTTTCTGACATATTTAAAATATATCAGTTAACAAAAACTACCGCAGTACTACTTGATTGCCAAATTTGGTAGGAAATTGTCAACTGTTTCCCGAATAGTTACACAAAAACTTGATTAATTCGTGTTGAGCTATCTTGCAAAGTGGCAGACAAATGTTGTTTTTGTCGCTTATTTAATGCCTTTTATAGATACTGCTAGTGTAAAAAATTTGATTGAAATTGGTCAAATGGGATGGTAGTTATACCCTGTTAAACCTTAAATATTTGTATGGCCACCATTTTGAAAATTACTGCCCAATAAGGTTTTGTAATGTATATTTACCTTTCCTGTCATAGTATTTCTTATGTGCCAAATTTGGCTAAAATTGGTTGAGTAGTTTTTAAGATAAAGAAAAAGATGTATTTTTACATGCAGCGCTATCTTGGAAAATGTTGGATGAAAGTGGCTGATATTGGGCTGATATGATGCTTGTTATAATCACCGTTAGCGTACAAAATTAGTATAAAATTAGCCAAATGGTATGGTAGTTACAGGAAATAAACCTCTAATATTTGTATGGACACCATTTTGAAAATAAGTACTTTATAAAGTTCATTTTCTTATGCTTACTTGGACTATAATAGTATTACTTACTTGCCAAATTTGAAGAAAATTGGTTGAGTAGTTTTCGAGATAAATTGTAAAAGCTTTATTTTTTCATATGGCGCCATCTTACAAAATGGCGGACCAACATCATGATTCACCTCTTAATTTAATGCTTACAACATGCGCTGTCAGCATACAAAGTTTGGTTAAAATCGGTTGAATGGTTTCCAAGATATGACATATCGCCCTAAATTTTAAAATGGCCGCCATTTTAAAAATAAGTGCCCAGAGTGGTTGGAAACTTTAAAAGTCAGGCGTCCTTACTTAGTACTATAATGTGTACCGAGTTTGGTCAAATTTGGATAACCAATTCAAAAATTTCCAAAAAGGGGGGGGGGACACACACGCTTACACACACACAGCCTCACACACATTCACGCACACACATCCACGCATACACAGACACTCTCACACAGAGTCTAAAGTGATCTCTTAAGCCTTTCTTTCATTCGGAAAGTAGGCTTAAAACCATTGTGATACATTACATAGAAAATAACCAAAAACGTCCTTATTGGGGTGAATTTTCAAAGGTTTTTAATTTAAAATGTTTTAAGAATCCGCAAATAGACTACATACACAACTCAAAAGAAGTTTTGCACTGCCGGGATAACTGAGATACTGTGTTTCTCACGGTCCATGTGGAAGTATGGGATGAAAATACACACTGTCCGATACTTTTTTGTAATGAACCTTCTGTTTTAGCGAATATCTTGTAAGCAATCAAATTGCATTTGGTGCAAAACGTTTCTTTAGCCGTATATATAAAACAAGTTTATATTTTGTAACATATGTGTAAAAAACATTTAGTAAACGTATTTCTCAAACTCCATTTCTGGTATTTTCTCTTTGGCGCTCATTGTAAGATACGCGCAAAACCCGTTAACGGAAACACTGCTGTTAGACATGTTTGTAGAAAAATTACACAGCATATGGAGTGTACATTTAAGATATAAATTAAATTTTGTGTGGGGAGTGCACCCTGGGCGACGCGACACTCTCCTAATGCCGGGCTTTCAGTCTTGGACCCGTAGGTGCCCGTCAACCCCGAACATGACATGAAATGGAACCCTAGGATGTAGCATCGCTGTAATACAAGGACAGTGCGAACGGGATGACCTCGAGAAAACCCGCGGACAAGCGGCATCGTCCAGCACGATTTCCACATGCGAGGATCCGGGAGTGCACCCACCGGGCATCGAACACGGATCGTCGTGGTGGGAGGCTTCGCCTGACCACTACGACACCGCTGCTAATTTTGAGAGATGATATTTACAGAAAGTAAAAAATTTATTTAAAAAATGTATTTATATTATAATTCATAAAAGTTTTTATATTGCTTGTAGTGCCACTTTACTTAAGAACCACAATCGTAGCAAAATATAACGTGCATTATTCGTACATAATCATTTTGTAAAATCTTTTAAAATCTAAAGCTTAAAAAAAATCCAAAAATGATTTTTGATTATGACAGTTTTTATTAAGGCCGTATTCAAATGTTTCATCTTTAAATTTGTAATTAAATCATTCAAGTTTAATTTTAAAATTGCATTATGAAGAGAATTTTTTTGTCGTATTAATTACACAAATCAAATCGGTAAGCACTTGATAAGCTGATGCAGACTGGAATGTTAAACAAATATATAAACACATCCGGAGGTAGAAGGCGAATAGTATGGAGAGAGTTAAGGATGTAGGCCATGTTTATGTAAACATGTAACCAATTCCGAAAGAATGATATGACAGTGTAAAATCAACATACGCTGGCAAGAGAAAAAATAAGGTTATAAGTTTTTTTCTCAAGTGACAAGTTTAGTACGAACATTAAAACTCTAATAATAACAAAATTTATATAAAAATAATAATTAGCTTTTATTGACTGTTACTTTTTAAAGACAGGTAACTAAAAATGTAATTATCTTTTATTTAGCAGGTTACAAAGAAATGATAAAAGTTGGTTACACTGTAACAAAAATACCACTTACAAGATGAAGTGTCTATTTCAAGTTATAAACTTAAGCACAATGACGAACTTCCCGAAAGTTTCTTTTCATTTAATTACCCGGTGTCTCGTGTTGAATGAATTTAGAAAACAAAGTGACTCTTCTAGAGATAATTGTAAACCTGAGTTTGAGCGTTGAAAAATTGAGGAATATTTACGCTTGCAACAAAGCACGAATCATCAAGTGGCAATTGCAACTTTTTACTTACGAATTATTTTCTAATTTAACATTTTCCCGATGAATTGAGACTAAAATACACCTGGCAATTATGTAAGTTGTTAATTTGTTATTGGTCTGAATACAAGGGACACCGACAAAGCGGTGGTATAGAAATTAAAGCATAAGATTGCTTTGTAATATATTCCTTCAATTTAATAAAATAACCTAATATATATTTATTAAAATAAAACAGAAATAACGGATACGATATATTGTAACTCGGCATGCGAGGTAAAATATTGTAAGCATATCTTTCGTGAAAAGAAAATGTGTATAATGTGTCTGTATCTATATATATATATATATATATATATAGAGAGAGAGAGAGAGAGAGAGAGAGAGGAAGGGAGAGAGCGCTATTACTTGTTAGTTATTTGTAATGAATGTTTAAAACAATCTACAAACGAGAGACTCGACTTATAAATAGCGCAAACAGACACTGTGTCAAAACTGTATTTTCAAGTTGTAATTGATGCATTTTCCTAATAGGATTTTTCATGCCAAGCCCATAGTTTAGCGATAAAATTACTTAAAGTATTTTCGTAACCATTTCCATTCGGGTTGTGGTCATGGAACACAGTGCGCTTATCAGTATGTGAGCGTGTTGTTATAGCCCACTCATGGTTACCTCCAACTTTTCTCAAGCCCTCTTGAAGTTCTACTTCCAGGATATTCCGCCGCTTCATGCAAGCAAAGCTTAAAGGCTCTGGCACAATAGGCAATTGGTGGTGGTGGTTATTGTTGGGGTTCGTGGTTTTCGGTTGGTGGGCGAAGTGTTCCTTGGCACAATAATCGGGGTGGGTGTTATTGTAGATTATTTGCGGCTGTGTCAACATTCTTAAGAAATGTTTAGCATTTATTTTGATAAGCTATTTCTGGAATTTGAATTTTTATAACTTAGCAAACAATAATGTTATTGCTGTCATTTAAAATTTATTTTAAATAAAGTACACTAAAATAAGCTTTATTAAAAGCATTAAATTATTTCATTATAATAAAATAAAAAGCAAATAATTTTTTCCAATAAAAATTATTAATCAACATAGTTAACTAAAGTTAGTCTACAATCATGCAATCGTTTCGTAACAGCCTGCAAATAAAACATATTCATGTAATATGATTTAACTTTTTTTTATTACATATGAGATTTTTTATATTGAATACTGCTTGTTTCTGAATAAAAGAATGTATTGTCAGCTTAATATAAACTTATTTATTTTCACGATTTTTTTTTCAACTATTTCAAAACTTTTACACTGTCACTCGTTCAGAACCTAGAAAACGCTCTCCGATTGGTTGGTGGTAAAAGTTAGAGGTATTCCAACTCGCTACAACAGCAAGCACCATCGGTGAGTTGAAATTATTTTTGGCTCCACTACCAACATCAACTACAAACCACTAACCGCCTATTGTGCCACCTTACATAATACCAACCTGTACTTCAACTGCTGCCAACACCAAGCAAAATCAACAACCATCTACACCAATCGCCCAGTGTGCCAGCGGCTTTACTAAGTTTACTTAAACTACACAAAAGTGACAACGCACCCTATTCGTGCGCACTCATTTTAATAACAATTAGCACGAAAACTATTTCTTACTAGCGATTGCCAGCACACTTATTTTCTCTCAGGTTTTATTGGTATTAATTAAAATGCAGTAATTTAGTTTATAAATATAACGTATGTAAAAATAATTTTACAAAAAATAAGATATTTTATTGGTGACGAAAGTTAAAAACGCTTGTGATACATGACGTAATTAGGAAACAACCAAATACGTCATAAATAGCGTGATTTTTCCAATGTTTGAATCAAGAAGTTTGAAAATGTCACAAATAGCGTATAGAGAAATAGAAGAGGGAGGGGTTTCTTCAAGATGAGCAGGTATAAGCTTTTCGCGGTAAAGTGAGCAGTTTTGAGGCTTCTCTGTACAAACCACGCACTATTGAGCGAGTAACGAAGGGCAAACTAACAATGGCGGGAAGTTTAGTAGAATTAAACAAACTGAAAGATATGTGGATACTCTGGTTTGCAGACACACACTGGAAAATTCTAAATGACAAGTGATAAATTTCGTAATTTTTATTCAAAAGTTTAATTTATAATGTTTGCCTTTTTATACGTAATGTGTGTGATTATGTATGGTAAGTTTATGTATATTACTAATTTTTTGGAAAATAAAGAAATTGGGGAAAGCGATAAATGTATTTTGGTATTCACGTCGGTTGATTAGTCGGTACATATTTGTAAACACAGCACGATATTTACATCATGCTTGTTACAAAACCACGTTCACTCTCAATTTCCTCAGCTGTTGCTCTGTTACTTTACTGTACTCTCGGAGTAACGTTCTAGGACGTCGCCCTGGAAGTCGAAGTTCCTGGAAAGGACGTGAAGCTGCTGTGAGTTCGCCCTCGTCTCTGAGCCACCGGACCTGAAGGGTTATTACATTTTCGCCTCGTCTCGCTGGGCCCCCGACACCTGCCCGACCAAACCTGTTTCCCTCGCCGGTCAATCGGCGGTGTTTTCCCGTCCCACCCACACCGCTGAACTCTCTATCTCGCGCTCGTCGTCTTCGGGATAACCCACGCAGCTTGAGAAACCCGCTGGCATCGCATATCGCAAACCACGAGTTTCCGTTCTTGTGAGCTACATTCGGGCGGAAAGTTCTCTCATAACCACGGCAAAGAGACGCGAGAGGCCAACCACAACACTCATCCATAACATAAGGGAATTCCCAAGTTAGTTACGCTTATAATTTCGATATTTGTTACTCTTGGTTATAAAAGATACTAAATTACTATAGCAAAAGAAATAATTGTTAATCTGCGAGAAAATGTAAGTTTCTGTTGCATAACTAAAAATTAAAATTTTATAAATATATGTATTTTCATCACACCCACCAAAGTAAAAAATCTCCTTTGGTTGGAAAATTATGCAAGCGGTTAATTATGAAGAATATTAGTATCTCTCTTATTTAAAAAAAAGTTACTATAGTCCATTCCCGGTTTCTTCTGATGTTTTGAAACAAACCATTTAAAAGTCACCATAGAAGTAACATGTCAACCTTTTTATTTAAACATCTTGTATACCACAAATATATAACAATGTGGTTAACTTGAAGTACTATATTTTTTAATAAATTAAACTTTAATTAAGTATCTTCCATAATTTATTTTCGTATTCAATACGAATTCAAAACAGGGAGAGTAGCGATGTGTTGGCAACGGCTCGTAATCAATAGTTCACAGATAAAATATTGTTTTAACCTAGTTTTTTTTTGTACGCTATTTGTAAATTAAACGTTGCCTATTGAAATATTTAAATATATTAGGTAGCACTGATAGAAACATATTTCATTGTTACAGTTAAAAATATCAGTGCAAATTACGATGCGTAGATCCTAGTGACGTAGGTTTTTTTTCGTCCGACGAAGGAACTTGAATAGACGGAGCGGAGCTTGTCACTTTATCTGTATCTTTATCTCTCTCTCTCTCTCCCTCTCTCTTTCTCTCGGGAAGTTTCGCAACACTAGTACCAGCAGGAAAATTATATATTTTTTCAATTTTAGCATATTCCATACCTATTACAGCAAAACTAATGATTTTTGGATTTTAAATTTTAAACTAAAACGAGATTGTAATGTTTCAATATTTATTATAATGTATGTGTTGGCGGGACGGTTACAAATCCAGATTTGGCAGAAATGGCGAGCCGCGACAGGGCATAGCGTGTTGTTTTTTTTTTTTTTCAGAACGAAATTAATTTTCTTTCTTCGAGTAGATAGTTATAATTACTACATGAAGTTTGTAAACAACGTGTTTTTTTTAAACCTACGTAGGCAAGTTGCGATGTTGTGATAAATCTGTGTTGCCACGGAGGAAGTAAATATATTGCAACGTGCGCCGTGACCGCTGCATGTGGAAGGGTATTGATTGTTGCGTCTCCGTTGCGCTGCACCAGTGTGTGTGTGATTGCAAAAATTGTACGTGCGGAATTTTTACGTTTTAACCGTGAACTGTTTTTATGACGAAAGAAATTATTTGAAAATAATGTATGTTTGTTTATCACATGTAACGTGTAGAACGTAATGAAACGTAACGACGAGACGACTTCCTCGTGCATACTACACTCAATGCAAGGCGTCAAACGTAATTCAGAGTAATAATAAACTGAGGGAGAAAAAGGGGTTCTGTATATCTCTTTGCATACGAGGATGACGTCGCGACAACTGTACGTAGTACGTATAACGAATTTTCCGGGTAGAATGCAACCTCTAGCTGCGCAGTCACGATCGTTGGAATTGAGTACTAAATTGGTGTGGTTATTGAATATCAGAATTATTGCCCCTTTGACTCCTTGATAACACAAAAACCTGCGAGAAATGGAAATAAGATTCACTTTAGTGACGATTGAAGGCAGTCTTACGAGTTACTTGGACACACACGCACACACACACACACACACACGCACACTTGATCTTACCAATCTGAAGTAACGCTTACCATTTGTACACCCAGCAACACAGCTATGTGATAGTAAAAATACTCAGGGACAAAATAAACATACACACAAATAGGAACACTAGGAGAAAAACTTACTACATCTACGAAATGACAACAATGGGCAACTGTGTTTTAAAAATATGCCTGGAAGTTTAATTGAATTCGGAATTACTTGACCTTCCCATAAAACAAAATAATTCATCCAGATGGCAATACAAATTAGCATATTTACTGTTGCTCCGAAAATATTAACCACATAATTGCAATATTTTTAATATGGAGTGGCCTTTGGATCACTGGCGCCCTCGTGATGGTTAAAAATTAAAATACTTGAAAATGTTGAGAAATGACGCCAACATTTTTTAGTGTTTCTTCAATAATAATTGCTTTTATTACAACGTTGCAATCAGCTAGCGGCAGAGCAAGGATTCAGTTCTGGTTTGCCGTAGTAAAATGTCGGAAAAGTCGTGTAAGTACGAAAAACAACATGACGGCGTGAACATTTTCTAGAATGTAGAATAACCTGTGTTTTGTGAATAAAATTATTTGTAATTTCTTAGATGGAATAAGTGTTCAGACATAGATTTTCGACGATCTTGAAGTTCCCGCTGATCAAGTACGCCAACAGGGCATCTCTCCGGGTGCGCAGCAGCCCTAGGTGACGTCTTCTCTGTTGTAAACACATGGCTTACGGTGTAGCATACAGACTAATGGCACCTTAACGGACGTCTCACGAGTTCTAGCTAACCTCTCTGAAAGCTACGGGGAAGGGGCTAATACAGTTTTACTTATTGCTAAAACACCTCTCGTCTTCGTCTCTAGTAGACGGCGTGTTCATTAAGGGGTGCGAACTAGGACTTTAATAATAAAAATCCATATTTAACACCGAGCGCACAGCACACCTGGGCTGGCTGCCTGACGTCTCGTAACAAGATGTCCGTCTTCTTCGTTGGAAACTTAACTTAAAAATGTTCTTTAAACACTGGCCAATCACGAGGGTTATAATTTAATTTAATTTGAACTGTCACTTAAAATTGCCCCAACGTTCAAAAATGCATTGTCATATGACCTTGTAAGTACACGTACAAAACATAAAAATTGAAAGACATACGAATATGCGGCCAAAATAAAAAAACTGCTTAGACAAAAATTAAAATATTGGACTCTGTTTCAAAATAAATAAATCTTGCCAAAAAAATTTAATAAATCATGTGAATACTAATATTGAGCTTGTTGAACATAAAAATTACGCGTTAATAATTATTCATGGTTATAGCTAAAAAAAAAAAAAGCTTGTGTTACATACAGCACCGCCAAAATTCTGATGCGGTATGACTATTACAGCGTAGTGAATTTCTACTAACAAAAAAAAAATAACATACGCACTTAATTTTGCAGGGAAAATGTATATTCAAATATTCCCTTGTAAGGGTTAACTCTCTAACAATCAGAGTCCTTGCAGATAAATATAGTACATATAAATATTAGCGTATCCTGGGACATAGCAATTTACAAATGACGCAAAACTGATTTTAATTATCATTTACAAATGAAGCATTTATTATGACTGGCAACAATATCTTTTCGGAGCTCTCCTTGGAAGGTTACGCGGGCCCCAAGTGCAGTGCAGCTGTCGCGATGCTCCTCTTCGTCCTCCTTCGGGGTAGCTCGGCTGGTCTCGGGTCCCTGCTCGACACTCGCCGGCGGCAGTACGCCCATTTGCCTCTAGTTCGAGAGCGTGCCTTCAGGACACCGGGCGTTGACTCGTGGCGCGTGCATTCTCTGCTGCTACGACTCCGGAACTATACAGTAACTAAAACTGCATACACATAGCTCAGTTGTATTGCGTCTGCACTCCAACACGCAGCACCACCGGTTCTCTAAAACTGAAATCGTTCGCAGCTAATGAGCTCTTTAGCCTCTAGCGTCTTCGTCGTGTTCGTGAGCGTGGATAGCGTCTATATACGTGTGAAGTGCGTCGCTCACTGGATCATAACCCGTTGCCACTTCATACGTTTTGGGAAAAGCACCTAATGACTTACGGTGACGTCCTCAAACACACGCACAAGGACTTAATACCAAAACACTCGCTGTCTCAACAGTTCAGCGTTTAAAAACCATCAACCAAGTTTCACTTTAAATGGACTTAACTTAGTAGAGTTACATACCATAAAATACTACTAAGTGATATCAAACCCTGATAGCACCAAGTACACAAAAATAAGTACTATATAAGATAAATTATATACATGAAAAACAACTTACCCGCATAAATCAATGTAGGAGTCCTTGAAAACAATTGGACAACTACACTGGAGAGCCAAATAAAAACAGATATAGGCGTGCGTATGTAAATAAAGGTATGGAACCAATCAGAGTAACGCGATGCGGTTGGCAGCGCCTATATAAGACAACAATCGTCTGGCAAAGTTGCTAGATCGGTTACTGCTGCTACAATGGTTGGTTATCAAGATTTAAGTGAGGTTGAACGTGGTGTTATAGGCGGCGCACGAGAGATGGGACATAGCATCTCCGAGGTAGCGATAAAATTTGGATTTTCGCGTACGACCATTTCACGAGTGTACTGTGAATATCGGGATTCCGGTAAAACATCAAATCTTCGACATCGCTGCGGCCGGAAAAAGATCGTGAACGAACGGGATAAACGACGACTGACGAGAATCATTAAACGTGACAGACGTGCAATCCTTTCTCATATTGGCGCAGATTTCACTGTTGGGGCATCAACAAGGGCTAGCGTGCAAAATATTCAACGGACCATCATTGATATGGGCTTTCGGAGCCAAAGGACCACTCGTGTACCGTTGTTGACCGTACGACATAAAGTTTTACGCCTCGCCTGGGCCCGCCAACACCGCCATTGGGCTGTTGATGACTGGAAACACGTTGCCTGGTCTAACGAGTCTCGTTTCCAATTGTATCGGGTGGATGGATGTGTACAATTATGGAGACATTCTCATGAGTCCATGGACCCTACATGTCAACAGGTGACTGTTCAAGATGGTGAAAACTCTGTCATGGCATGGGGTGTGTGCAGTTGGCGTTAAATGGTACCCCTGATGCGTCTAGATACGACTCTGACAGGTGACAGATACGTAAGCATCCTGTCCGATCACCTGCACCCATTCATGTCCATTGTGCATTCCGACGGACGTGGACGACTTCAGCAGGACTATAAGACACCCCACACGTCAAGAGTTGCTACCTAGTGGCTCCAGGAACAATCTTCTGACTTTAGACACTTCCATCAGCCACCTAAATCACCAGACATGAACATTGTTGAGCATATCTGGGATGCCTTGCCTCGTGTTAGTCAGAAGAGATCTCCACTGCCTCGCACTCCTATGGATATGTGGACTGCCATGCAGGATTTATTGTGAGAAATGCCACATGCATACGTTCAGACATTAGTCGAGTCAATGCCACGTCGTCTTGTGGCACTTATGGGTACTCGCGGGGGCCCTACACGATATTAGACAGGTGTTCCAATTTTTTTTTTGGCTCTTCACTGTAATTGGAAAACCCTGCAGTAATTTCTCAAACAGGATATGAAAACACTCAAACTGTAACGAAATATTTAATCAGACAAATATATACAATATAGCATCCCAGCTATGACACCAGAAGTTCCACGCAGAAACTCAACAATCACAGAACCGCCTAAATGGGTTATGCATGAAGAGACTCATAGACAGCTCGATACAATTACCTCAGTACAGGAGCCACGGTACATAATCTTTCTTGTTTAAGTTTCTAAGTGTATAATAAAGGAACAAATTCTTTGTGGGTAAATTGGACTCGTCCCTCTTTCCGCTTATTGTTTTTAGAACAACAGTTCCGGGTCCATTCGAGTTCGTGCCAATGGACTCGGGAAACAGTAAGTACCTTCATCACGTGACAAGTGCGGGTAGGCAGAAAATGTTTCTCTAAGCAGAATTTAGCTCGTTCCCCTCGCAGGTTCTGGTAGGTTGATAAGTAAATTATCCAACTACTGGCGCGTACATGGCTCAACACCCATCCGCTTCTCATTCGTGAGCAGTTCACTCTTACAGTGTTGACTTCATTCGCTTAGCAGCGCCAACGTTCAAAGCTGACAGGTGCGTGGCTTTTCATATTACCCGGGATTGATGTAACCTGTAAACGATGCGTGGAAACCCCGGGGCTGCGGTATCTACACTTCGCTAGCTCTCACCATCATCACGCTGATTAATTCCTCCAAGCAATAATATCACATTTCGCCACTGCGTACCAGCCTCATCCACAGCGATTAGCTTCCCCTGTTCGTCGCGTCTTGCTCAATCAACTCCCGCGCAAAATCACCTAGCAATTTGACTTCAGTGGAGTACGTTATAAAGGTAGCGTCGTTAAGTTAAATCTGCCTACCAGTACCCCTCTGGTAGGCTGTACAAGCTCGCAGCAATTTGCGTGCACAGCCCTCTTCATTTCGTACAGGCCCGTGAATAGTGGCATCACTTTACTCGTGAGGCGATCCCAGTACTTGCTCACGTTTACTGCTCTTACGATCTCTAATTGACTTGGATGTAGTACACTTAAATCTTAGACTTATTTGCATGTCTGCTCCTCCTCTCAGCTGCTGTAGTTAGCTGGTTCCTTACAATAGTTTTAATCGCGTCTTGAATTTCTACGGCGGGCAAGTTAGGCACTTCCGATGTGGTAGGCGGAGATGGCAAATTCGCGGCATTAAACACAATCGATCGCTGATCAGTTAGCACTTCCCACGGGGCTGGCGACGTGGATTCATGTACAGTATGGTTCATCACGTATTCCACCAGCTGAACTCTATCTCTCCAGCTCTATTGAGACGAATGGTAGAAAATACGCAATGTGTTCCCAGGCTCTTCATTCAGCGTTCGACTGGGTTTCATTGTGGGTGCCTTACCGCTGCGGTCGAGGGCAGAATGTTTATACCTCTTAAGCCCTTTGCCAGATGTGTCCGGTAAAATGCTTACCTTTATCACACAAAATGCATACCGGCTTTCCGACTTCTTTAATAAAAGATTCGAGCTTGGTTAAAACAGTTCTGGCGTTCGCTCGAACGATACCGTACAGTGTAATAAACTTGGTAAATACATTCATCAAAACAAACCGTAAGTTCCTCCAGCTTTTGATTTAGGTAACGGGCCAAATGAATCGACTGAAACCAAGTCTAGTGGGTTTTCTGGAAGAATGGGCTGCAGCTCGCTCATTAAATTTTCTTGAGAGTGTTTGAAGCGCTGGCATAAATCTCATGATCTTACTGCGTTAATTCCAACTTGCTGCATACGCTTCCAAAAGGACAGGCGTCTCAGATCCTCGTACGTCGTCCTTATACCCACGTGCCCAAGCATCTCGTGCATGTCCAGGACTATGTTTAACTGTACTTTCTCTGGCACAACGATCTTCCACTCGTCTTCAAACTTATATTTCGGTTGGCTTTGCTCGAACTAAATTTCGTCTTCTGTTACACAAAATAAATTTGTTAGTGGATGTCCTCTGGGTGGTTCCTGTAGTTTGCCCATCACCGTACTACAAAACGTATCACCGCGCTGGTTTTCTTTCAAATTACTAAAATTCTCTCTGCCACTTAACAGTAGAGACTGCCTGCTTCCCTACTGGAGCTACAGAAAATTCGCGCGGCTTTTTCTCTGCACACTCAGATGCGCCGTTAGGTATGCGACTTCGGTAATCAGCTGCCATATTATTAGTGCCTTTAACGTACCGGAACTCCAAATCAAACTCCTGTACAAGCAGTGCCCATATCTGCTGCTAAAAATTCGACCTATCTCCTGGCAAAGTAGGGCTTGATGATCATACTACAAAATAATTTTCTCGCCCGGCAATAAATTCCGGAAATGTTGAAGCGACCAAACTACGCTAAACATTTCTTTTTCCGTGACCGTGTAGTTTTTCTCTGACTTATTAAGAGTGCGGCTTGCCATCGTCATGGTCATTTCACTTGCGTATTCCGTCAGCTGAGATAACTTCTCTCCGAGAACATAATCAGAAGCATCGGCGTACAAGTGACAGTTGCACCTTGTGCTGGGGTGGAGGATTACATGCTCACGTAAAAACTAACTATTCACGGCTTCAAGGGCGTTTTGACGTTCCGTCGTCCAATCCCACGGGACATCCTTGCGTAATAATTCAAATAGTGATAAACAAACTCCTGGAAATTTATCTAAATAGTAAAGATAAAATCCCACGACGCCAAGAAATGCGCGAAGCTGTCTAATATTTCGTGGTGTGGGAAAATTAGTAATAGCAATCAGCTTGTCTGACGCGGTGGGTATCCCTGTAGGCGTAAGGACATGACCTAAAAACGGCACCTCTTATCGGCTAAGCAACGACTTTTTAAGTTTTGCCATCGTGCCAGCTTCCGTTAATTTCGTCAGGAAAATTTTCAAATGTTACAAGTGCTTTTCAAAAGTGTACGAAACAATCAAAATATCGTCTACATAGCGTCTTGCGAAACTGGAACAATCTTCACCCAAGGTCACAACAGTCATGCAGCTGGTAAATTGCGAAACAGCATTGAAAAGCCCAAACGGAAGTACTTGAAACACAAACTGTTGGTTGCGAAACAGGAATCCGGTATACTGCTGGGATTCTTCTGTTAGCAGTGCCTGGCAATACCCATGTGTTGAGTCATTAGTAGACATAAATGTTACAACTCGATACAGTCGAAGTAACTCCTCCTTCGGCCTTGGGCTTTCCCTTGACTTGACGGTAATGTCGTTTCACTTGAGTGCGTCCAAACACAAACGTACGGACCCGTCTTTCCTTCTTACGCAAACCATCGGGGTTGCAGTATGGGCTAGATCCGTGCCTTACATTATGCCATGACAGTATTAATTTGAGGTTCTCTTCCGTCTCATTAGCATACTTGGCTGGGATGGGATTTGACTTGCACTGGAACGGTTCGCCTGGTGCAACTTGAATGTCACCCTTGAAAACTTGTTCCTGCCGGGCTGTTCTTTAAATAATATGCTGGTTCAGAAACAACAGCTGTTGAAGTCTGTAGTTCTGGCTGCGTTCAAATGGTTCCACTCTAGCTACGGCCTGAAAAATCTCTTCCCAATAATGTTTTCCCTAATCATAATTTGTACAAAACTTTAATTTGCTGTAGCATTTTCCTCTGTTATAAAGGTACTATCCTCGATAAATGTAGGTGATCCAGAAACGCTAAGTGTGTTTAAATTGTCGTCAGCGATTTCGTTCACGTCTGCTTCACGCAATAAATGCAGGGAATTTCTAAGTAAATAAGGTTCACGTGTGGGAATATTGTTCATCACGCGGTTTTTATTTGTAGGCCGACACGTCGAGCTCCAATCTTTGTGAAAACGTTTTTGCATTCTGTACACCGTGTAGCGTGTGTAAATCAATTATAATAAAATATGTAGTGTGAAAAGAAATAAAATTTTAATTATGTAGAAATATGCCGGGTGTGTGTGTGATTCTTAGCAGAAATCCTACTACGGCGCTTACTTACTCTTTGCTCGTGGAGTTTAACTGGAATGTTATGACGCCAGGCGCATCGGCTTTCCTTTGTTTTACACTGAGCGTGAGAAAAAAGATTTGTCTGTAAAATTCAATGAAAGTATGACTGATTATTTAAATCAAAACCAAGTAGGTAATTAACGTGAAACTTTTGACACATAAGCAGCAGTCGTTAATGAATTCTGAATTAGGTGAAGACACATTTACCCTTTCACATTTCGACATTGACAAGACACAAAATTCCATACACTTTGTATGAAATAAAGCACTCAAATATAAAATTACCCTTGAGTATAAATTATTATAACTGCTTTCAAATATTACACAAAACATAAGCAATTAATAAGTGTGTGAAAACGGTAGTTTTTTTGCAGAAACGATACGTGGGAAAATTGAGAATTCTATGATAAATGAAACTTATTCAGTGCAGAATATACAGAAATATTAATTAAATAAACAAAATTCGCTGTCGTTAAAATATTAAAAATCAGCTGAAATAGACTTGAATACTAAATCACATCTCAAAAATTAGCAATCAAAATTGATCATTTACATGATAAATTAAATTCAACTGGCTCATAGTATTCTCAGAATCTACTCTTGTTAAAATCTTCCTAATTTTTCATGGCTACAGCACAAAATATATTATATCTGCTGGCATCTGGTTAACGTCCGATCAAATAATTATGCCCTTCATTAATTTCAGAAAATAATTTAATCTTCCAAAAATCACTCTCTTGAAAATTCAAGTTAGTTTGATAATACAATCTGTTCCAGATGATTGCAGTCCACATATGTTAACAGTTATTTTAAATTGCAGTGCCACACCCGATGTAAGCCATACTTATTCAGTACTGGTGGAGACGGCAGCTCACGTGGTTTAGCGTAGCACTTCAAAACTACAGCAATGCGTTTAGGGCCTCTTCTTTATCATGCCCCGTATATTTAAACAATCTAGGTGCCTCTCGTACACCTGTCCTAACATTATGACGGGCGGTAAGTGCAAAATAATGAATTCTTGAAGAACAAAAGTTACGATGAACCGCTTTCCATAGCGTCTAGGGAGGGAGTGTCAAATGAAAGTGTTCACACGGTGACTCTAATTAAAAACGGGAAGTTCCAAGATATTAGTCACTTCCTGAGACGTGGCACCTATCTTATCAGTACTGTAATTAAATGCATTCCTCCATGGGAAAACATGCTTTATTAAGCCAGATAAAGAACAAAAAGAAAACGGTGACAAAATAATTAACAATTCCAAAGATAATTCTGCTGAGTTCACATGGCAAGATAAAATAATCGAAATAGAACTTTCAAAATACGTTAAATCTAAACAAACAAGTAAAAAAAAAAAAATTTTGAGGTGATGTCCTGAAAAACCATTCTAACTGTTACTGAGCGTACAGGCTTTGAGATTACGTTTGAAATTAATAAAAATTCAAATCAAAACAAACTAAAACATTAACAAATGTATTTAAATGCTGAAGTCGTTATAGAGGTGACCAAAGTTATTTAAGAGACAGAAGCGTCTAGCTTCGGATTCTGAAGTGCATGTTTTTAAATCATGGGTTTAGGTCGGTTTCGTTATGCAAACCGTCCTTGTTTACAAGAAAGGCGGGTTCATTAAAACTTCCTAGATAATTTTTACAAGACTCTATTTTGTCCTTTAATTTTGAATGTACAATTATTATACTATTTATATAAATAATCATTTAATTGGTCTTTTACTTTTTATAACTACGGTCCGAAAGTTAACTTTTCTCCTATATTTTGTTTTCCTTATTGCCAAAAATATTTCTTATTTACATCAAAAGTGTGGAAATATAATGTTTGCTTTAGGGGAAATGGTTTAACTTCTACGTGACGTTTACTTAGAGAAAAAGTAAAGTCACGTTTGTATGGTGAAAAATTCGCAGTTTATTTTTTCCTAGAAGATGCACCCTTTGGATGGTACCGCAGGAACGTGTGTTTGTAGCTCTGACAAAAAAATTTCTGTTCAGATCAAGTTATTTTTTGGATACATCCTTGAATTAATCCAAAAAAAAATTTTTTTACGTGGCTCGGCAAACAGCGTGTTTTGTTGGAATTTCAACTCCTCTTTTTTTCCCCTTTCTGTTTTCGGGTGCTTTAAGCCTGCTCTTCGCTAGGCAAGACGTTGACTTGAGACCGACGGATGCAAGGCAGAGGAGGTAACCCGTGCCGTTATAATCCTCAACGGGATACAGACTATGCGTGCTGCAAACACCAGGATAAGACTCCCCTTTCACCGGCGTGGTAGTCAACTCTATTAAAAATTTCCCCCAAAATATCCGTTCTTCTCTTTCACGTTCAGAATCTTATACTATACGGTTTTTGCCTGAAAGGATAGACTGTAATCCTTTGCTCTACGAGAAATTATTTAAATTATTACAAGAGGTCACACCTTAACACCTTCAGCTGCGGTGTCGGCAGTACAAGTGAATTGTTCTGTGCGTAGAGATTGGAAACACAGCCGCTTATACTAAACATCTGCATACCTTCCTGATTATTTTTGCGATGCGGAATTAATTACCAATTGTGTTATCTTTATTAATATATGTAGGGTACAAGAAAAGCCCCTGGGAAAATTAACATGGCCGTTAATTGTTAATTTGCGTGCCAGTATAATAACGCAGAGTTGAAAGTCAATGCAGTACACAGACTTGGAAGCAGAGGAACTTTTACAATAGTGTAAGGGGATCGTTAAGTCGAAATTATTAATAAACGCATAAAGGGGCCGCTCAAATTTTTGATGAGCTTGTTGACCACCGCCACTTAACAATGAATGGAATTAACAACAGAACTGATTTAAAATAAACGTTTCAATTAATAACTGCCTGAAACATAATAAATATTTTATAGTAATTATTGTAGTTATTTCCGTACTTCTGGAATTGAATTATAAATAAAACAGCTCCGGGTTGTTGCGCCGTACTGATTTGGTAATGCTCAAGTTAGCGGAAATTTAAAAACTGTTTTCTTTGGTTTCAGGCATACAAAAGAATATACCCGCACGACACTTATACATCTTTATAATCATTTCACAGGGTCTGTGACAATATGTTTTCACATTACCTGAGGAATACGCAGTGGGTGAAAAAAAGCAGCAAATCAAGATTTTGAAAAGTTCTTAACTAACCGCGCAACTACAAAACATGCGCCAATCATATTGAGTCTTGACGCAATGCAAATTATCCTACCAAATACCGAGCAGTGGATTTCAAACTATCTTCGAAAATTTGCTTCATATCATCTAATTAAGTGTCTCCCTTGAGTCAATTACATGTCCGGCACACGTCCCCGTATTTCACGGCACTGAGTTAATTTGAAAGTCCGGAAACGCACATGAAACGGAGGAATCGGAGAATTGTTTACCTTAGAACGTTAGCACTTGTATAACTGATCCTACTACATTTTGGTCCAGAAGCACAAAGGATTATTCGCTTGCTAAACAGAGTTACGGTACCTCCGAATGTTTTATTCGAAAGCGTTAAATCTGTTACGTAACCTGCCTTTGCAGCTGCATAGCATGAATATTTTTATCACAGCCATTGCCCATTTCCCATGCATGTATCGCAAACAACGGCAACCACTGAAATGCCACACTAACAGAGGTGTAACTTTGTCTTTACACCTGAAGTCTGTGCGTAAAAAATGTCTATTGTGCATAGCGTACAAATGGATTGTAGTCTCATATATCTTATCAGTCGTTAAATCCCCAGGTCAGGTATATACATTGGGTTTTTTCTATGTCCGTCAAACAATTCTTTTCAGCGACATTTCCTTATGAGTCCCTAAAGTGCGCTAGTTCTGTTGTGCAATCTCACTTGCCTCGATTAACATTTTTGTTTATGTTTACCAAGTACAACACGAATACAAGTATCCCTCACCCAGCACGAAATTTGTTCGTTGAATTTCATAAGAATTGCACTTAAACCATAAAATTTGCAAATTGCGCTATTATATAATTTTTTAGACATATTAACAGCACACTTAAGTTTATATATTGCGTTTGTGAACAATTTTACAGCCATCAGAGGAACGAATTTAATTGAAACTCTCAAAAATTTCTCCCCTATAAAACGTTGTATGTTTTCAATAATATAGCACGTTAAATTTAAGCAATATATCAGTAAACAAAACTAAATAATTGGGAGCCATGTATAATATAATAAGTTCCTGCGTTTATTGTGAAAAACCGCTTAAATACACGAAAAGCATTCATCGTTAGAGCCAGCGATTTTTCGTGAAAATAATCTGACAACTTTGCATATTTCAATATTTTAAGCACAAACAGAAATATTTATTTTGCCATTAGTCGCTCTATGCATGAGAAGCAGTTTCTGTTTTTAATCGGGAAAATTATAATTCAACAACTATGGCAGTGAACCAAAGTGATTCGCATATTAACAGTTAACGTGTTCTAAGACATAATGTAGCCAATCGAGAAAAATAAACTACAATACAGTGTTTTAAAATATAACTTCTCTTGAAATATTTTCGCAAAATTTCATTACCTCTATTCATCGTCAATAATCATTTTAAAAGTCTCCGCTAAACGTTTAATTCCCCAGCAGTAGGAAGAATCTGTTTTCTATATAAAAACATTTAGGCAAACTATATAAAACTTTATTCTGATGAATTCAAAGGAATTTCTGTATTGCCAAACGTCTCGCCTATGAATTAGCTTTCACGGATGCATAACTCGAAAGCACAGCGATTCCGGGTATCTATGAGCATCCGCCCCCTTCTCCGCGCCAGAAAGGTGATGGGGGAGTTGTTGATATCTGCCACTATCCTCGTTCAATAAAACGGCCGCGCGAGACGAAACTAATAAATTACAATTACAGTGGTGGATAAATGATGTACTTGCAGGAAGTTGAAGGTTGTTCACGATAAAGTGAGCACTTTTGAAATCGATCTCAGAAAAAAAGTCACTGCATATATTCTAACGGGCGCACTGAGTGGCATGCGCCCAGTAAAGTTGGTAACGATGAAGGAAAAGTAGTTCCATATCTCAAAGTCGAATAAAAACTGTAAGGTAACCACTTGTGATAACTTAAATTATTTATTTTACTTTCTGTTTTTTTATGCATCAGATATTAAAAATGAGGAGATTTGTAAAATATTTACTTTTGTAATAATTTCACAGTTTCACTTGACTGACGCATGAACAAAGTGATGAGGCAGATGACAATGTCAATTGTACATAAGGCGGAAGAATAAACAGCAAGCATACAAGTAGATCTTAAGCAGGGCTTTGAAAAGTGCTAATTTTAACGAGAATAGCATAAACGGGTTTTTATCAATCGTGATGATGAAGTCATATGTCCATTTGCGATCACATACTGTAGAAAACTGTTGAATAACTGGAAAATATGGAGTGGGAAGCAAAAAAGTTCCTTTGGTCAAGGTTTCGACAATCCTCTGGGAGTGTCCTGAGTACGAGAAAACACTTTGTAGGCTCCTGAAGCAATACTGCCAGAGTGCGTATTTACGCTAGTCTGACAAATAACTAAGAAATATTTTGTTGAGAAAGATCGTACCTCGCAGTAGACGATATGTGAATTTAGGTGACCCAATACCGACATGCTTGTTACAATAAAACTCTATGTTTTAAACATTTTGAAGGAGGAAATACGTATACACGCTAAACAAAACCGATTATTTATTTTAGTGAAATAGCTTTCACAGAAGGAAGTTTAAGGAGCTAGCTGCAACTGACTGATGCACCCATAAAAAGAATATGGGGTAGAGGGCGCATACCAAGCCAACTGCGCAGTTACAACAGGGCTAGGAGTTTTGTGTGGCTCTTAACAGCGAGTCTTGAGAGCCCATGAGGCTGTTTGAGGCGAGTATGGAGCAGCTCAAGAATGATGGGGTGGGGAAACGGGAGTTCCCCGAGAAAACCCACCGACCAGCGGCATCGTCCCGAACGATTCCCACATGCGAAAATCCGGGTGTGGCCCGGCCGGGGATTGAACCCGTTTCGCCTTGGTGGGAGGAGTTCCAACAGAGAACTACTTTTTTTGTCAATAACACAACCGAAAAAACTCAGAAAAAACGTTGATATTATTTGAAGTAAGAATACGACAAGCAAGTTCTTTTTAATGTTTTCGCACTCTCTAAACCCAGTTTAAATGCAAGTAGAATATATATTTGTGTTGGTCAAATTATTTCATTCATAAAAAAAGGCCTGGCCTTGTTCATCGTTGTCGGCGAAATGGTTTAGATAGTTCTACTGCCGATGGCTGATTCAATGTTGGGTACATGCGCAGAAGATGAAAATTAATCTGTACGCGCATCAGTTCCTCCAATTGTGAACTAGTGGGGATCTCTGGTTTAAAGAGGAAATCATCATTAGAGCAGGGAAATTTAGTTGCAGAAGTCGAGAAGAGCACATTCCACCCGTTTTGATTACCTGCTTTAATTCTGACCATATATTCAAGCTATAATAATTTGCCACCTGTATCGAAAATCTTGCAAGTGTAAGTTTAGTTGCGATTTCTCAAAAATCCATTAGAATCAATGTAATAGACTAAACTAATGTATTCTAAATTATATTTTGCGCTCATTAACAAAAGGTTTATGTGCAGAAAACCTTCATGTGCACTAGATTCTCCGTTAATCGAAGTTCTCTTATCTGAAGCTCTGTCTTTTGCGATGGTGTCGAAAAGCAGCGTGGAAAAGAGAAAGGGAAGACAGCATAAACAAAAGTTTACGGTGAGCGTTGAAATAAAATAATTTCATAGATTATTTTAAAGGGAAAATTTTGATTTTAATTACATTAGCTACATGTGCAAAGGAATAATGTGAAGAATAATTATTGTGATTTTGCAATTTTCCCAGTCATCGTAACAGAACAAGGGAATAAGAGTTACTTCCAAGTAACTGGCAAACATTCCGTTCCGTCATTGAAGGATAAGAAAGTATCATAATGCATTTGCTTTCCTGGAACTAGAGCCGAATGTGAGAAGTTATACCTGAACCACAGATGGCAGCACCATAGAAGGCAGAGGGAACGAGAATATTATTTCCTAGCACCTTTGAAGTGTAAAATCGCTCGAACATTGGATTGCCCTGACAATTAAAACAGGCCGTGTATATTACACAACATAACTGGTTTATGTTTAGTCATAGAAACTGTCTATGAATTTTGTCAGTGAAAAGTTCGCTATAGTTTACAAAAATAATAATTTTTCCTAGAAAATATTTTAGTTACTTATAGGCACAAAACATTTAACAGAAACTTTTCAAATTTCTATTGACCGCGGATGTTTAAATTAAATTTAAGTGGTATTTATTGAGATGTGCAATGCATATGCTCTGCACTAAACCCAATAATTCCCATTTATCACGTTATAATGCTTTAAATACATAAATCACATTTTGAAAACTCCCAATATTTTATGTGACAGAAATGCTTGCTTGTGTCGTATGAATTCATACCACTGATCACAGAGAAAAACTCTATAAACTCACCGTAAAAATCCTGTGTGCTGTCGATATATCAGAAACATTCCAAAGAACAATGCCTTGTGCAACATTTATTTTATGTTTTTAAGTGCAAGTCTTCTGTGGCACAACGACAATATTACGTGCTTTGTGCGGTACTAGCAGTATACTTCTGGTTAAGTTTCATCTCTTGCGACCTAATGAACATAAATGCTGCTGAATACAAATTTGGGCATATTTAGTGAGATGACATTACTCAGAGTAGAATTTGTAACATTCTGGTGATTTAATTAAATTCTTTGGTTAAATAATTTTTCCTGCCGTGTGGGGAATGCGCGTAATATAGTCCCGGTCTGTCCCTGGGACAGCGCAGTAGCACTAATTTCAAACAAGTAATCGGGTTAAGTTATTTATTTATATGCAATTTTTTATTTAATTTCATTTTTTTTCCTCTAAAATATGTTGCTTTTAAACAAATGCGAACGATACCACGTGATAAGTTGTTGGAGGAAAATGTGTTGGTAAGATCTATTATCCCGTACTCCAGTCCTCACCATGACCGCAGACACTGGGGTTAGGTTACCTTCTCAGGTTAGGAACAACACGAGTCTTCTTATGTGAGTGTTTAACGTGGATAAAATTTTCGCAGCTAGGTGCGCAGTGTTCCAAAGAGTTCACTTTTAAACAACATTTTAATCTATGTGAATAGTAAAAGGTGAAAAAATGTTTACTTAGTTCCGAAGTTATTTTATATTTGATTTATGTTTATTGCAATTATCCTGTTTTCTTAACATATGGCATAGAGAGAAATCCGGTGCGCATGCGTCACAAGCGCTTACCTAGTGGCGAGAATATTTTGCTGCCGAACTTTTAACATTGATCTTCGCAACGTGAGTGGAAGTAACCTTAACCGGCGGCAGGGCTTCAAGGATGTTCGGTTCGCCGACAACTTGTGTAACCGAGACGCGGAAAATGTTTAACGATGCAGTAATGCGGACCATGACGGTTTCCAGAAAGAAGACTGGCTATGCGAAGCTCGCTGTCGTGCCAACTTGCGAAGCGCGACGCCACATTCAACACGATCGAAGCCGCTCCACATTTTCTCTTACTTTTTCAGTTGCAGTTTCGTTACTGCAGAACATATTGGTTTGTGAACGTTTGCTTTGGTAACAAATACGTACTTAAGATTACAACGTAAGACAGAAAACCTTTCAATATATCGCTAAACTGTTTTTGAACGAAGTAGTATTTTTTTACGGTAAGTAAAAGCAGCGCAAGAAAAGTTTAGTTCTTTACCACAAAGGAAGGTAATAAAGGCAAAAAACAAAAACGTACAAAGAAAACATTTATTAACAAAAAATCTATGTTTCTGTAACCTTCTCTTTGAAATAAAGCAATATTGTATCGCTGTAAACAAAAAATCCTGAAACAAATGGTTTTCTTTGCCATAGAGCAAACTTTGTAAGTATTTTTTAGGGGCGTACCTAGAAACAAGGCGATATTCAACTTTGATAAAGACATGGTATTAAAATTTCCAAATAATAGTGTAATCTGAAAAAGTTCAGTTGTTAACAATCTTAGTTGCAATTGTATGTTTAAAATATTTCCGTTTATTGGGACCAAACATTTCAAAATCCTTGCCCGTCAAAGCAGAGTTGAGAAAAGGAAATAGCCTGAAGTTCTGTCTATCTATGCTACATATACGGACCGAAATAAGAAACGTTAAGTGGCACCGATAAACGAGGACGCTGCGAAAATAATATAATTGCTAGTAAACCGCTTTGAAATACACAGTTAAATTTTTGCTTAAAGTTGTCAATTGTCCATGAATGAAACTGCTTCGATATTGTGTGTGAATGTTCTTAGTGTGGGAAAGAAAATCATTTCTCCGTTACATTTTCCTGTGATGTTTATTATTTTAGCGATACTCCATTTCACTTAAGCTATGTGATAAGGTGCTGATGATCATTACAGTTGAAACTGACTAGCTGACACACCTGTAGAATAAAAATATCTAGAAAATTTAATAGTTTGCCATTGAAAGAAAATAATTCACTGTTTTTCCTTCTACAAAAACTGCACATAATTGAATGATATTTTATTTCGTATGTCAAATGAAAATATTGCCAAAACACTTATAACGAGCAGTACTTCTAATACTGCCGTGAAACTACTGCCCTACTCCTTATGTGTTAGACACGTGAAATAAACAGTGAAGTCAGGAATTTTGTTAAAATATTTGCAGAAGAAGTGAATACCTTGTGAATATCGTTACTGAGGTTGATTCCAAGAAGCTAGAATTCTTCTCCGTTTGCTGTAAAATGGAGACATAAGGGGTTCGCCTACCTGGAGCTCTTTTCAGCGTTTGAAGCAGAGAAGTGCGACAGTGATAAGAGCGACTCTGCCACGCGCACCAAGTGCGCCATAGTCACTAAGCGCAAGGTTCGGAACTGGCGTGCAGTGTTCTGGTCGTGCTGCGTGTATCACTGGTTCTAAAGTCTGTAGCAAAATTCAATGCAGCGCCATTGAGTACTTGTGTGTGTATCTGACGTGTATAGTTTGAGATACAGCGCCTTGAAAAAGTCTCATGTTGGAGTGTTCTGTCTGTCTCTTATGTTGGAGTGTTTATAATATGCACCAAGTCTTCAAATCAATCAACAGTCCTTGCCTGGTGTGTGTGCGTGTTCTTTTCGTAAATCAGCACATTAGGTGAATCGTTTAATTGTTTTGTAGAAATACGTCTACTACAAACACTATGCAACGCATTTCAAGCGCTTTTGTAACCGTGAGGCTTAACTGCCATTCAGCCAGTGATTTGAAGTAATAATATTGAAAGTTAACCCTACAATCACTGGGAAACCTGAGCATAATGGTAGTCTGCAATCCTTTATTCTCTGTAGCAAATTTTCATCGTCTGGGTTTAATGTTAGCCAAACTCCGTGGCCGGGCTTCTTGTTGCGAATGCCGAGTAAAATATTGGGGTGCGTGTTGTTTTAAGCGCAGATGTAAGTTCTAATACTGTCCGCCGGTTAGTTTACCACAATAAAGCGAGGGCTTAAGAAAACTACAGTTCAGAACATCTCTGTTTATGCGTAGGGTCACCTGTTGCTTACTAAAATGTTGGATGATTAGTTGTATTTTAAAACTCATTAACTCAAATGCACGTACGGGATTGGGCTGTTTTAATTGATACGCGTCTTGTGTGTTTAGCCGCCAGAGTAATGCTTTCATTACCTCAGTAATTTGATTCAGAATAGCACAATTTATTAAGAAAAACATCTCTCTTGAAAATGCATGGCCAGTAACCAAATGAAAGCTGGTGGTGAAGAGGTAGGAAGTTGAAGTCTAGTGCCCGCGTTCATCATTTTAGGAAAAACTATTTTATACTTATATGCTAAAGATCGCATTATACGTCATTATATTGTGATCAATTAAAATTTTCTGACTAAACATATCTAAAAACTATTTAAGAGTTAATTATATTGTGGCATATTAAACTCGCATCTCCGTTGGCTCACAGTTAGCTACTAATGAAAGCTTCACAGCCAATAAAGCGTGTACGGGGTGGTGTGGACCAATAGCAAAATGGCTTATAATACAGAGCCAGACATAACTGTCTTTGTAAAGATAGATAATGAGACATACTTCTAGTTTGTCGTGTGTGACATTGTCAAAACACCTTCTATCACTTGTTAAGAGTTAAGACCTACCGCGTTATGCAGGTATAATTATTTTATCATTAGCGTATGGTTATGAATTTACTTTTAAGTCAATTCATACCTTAAAGGGGCTATGGGCGTAGCTAAATAGTGAGTCATAATTAGGTAGAGCATAACAGTTTAAAATGGGGTTTACTGAACATACGGATTATACGATAACTATTTATGTGACTATTGATCGGGGTAGCTTAAATAGAATACCAAGATGCTAATTAATTATATTAATTATTATTACCTCACTTCATTACTATTACAATTTAATTGGAAAGTCCCCACCCTGTTCATGTTGCCTGAGGCTGATTCTAGGATGCCGTTAACGACGGCCGGACGCACCCATCTTCAGTGGTATTCTTGTTCCAATGGCACGATGACAAAAGACGCCGCTCCCAGTATTACGCGGGCCTATATCGGGCGCGTTATTTAATATTTTCGGCCCCGTTTACTGGCCTGTGGAGGGGATTTCTGCAACTGTACTTCGCAAGGTGTTATTGCAATCACGCTCGTGACCTGGTTGAATGCTTGAAGGTGTGATCAGGATGGCCGTTCGATAAGGCCTGATCACTTCATAACATCACGAACCCGGATACATGTTGCTGTGTTTGCTGCTACACAAGAAACCAGGCTCGGTTTGTCAACTTTGGGTAAGACCGGTCGCTTGGCGGAACAAACATCTCCGCTACCAATTACCTCCTTCCTACGTGCGGCCAGGATGTGTGTAGTTAACCTTCTTCCGGCCACAATACAGTCCTCCTCCTCCTTACTTGCTTTACTCCTCCTTCACCACTTCCCAGATCCACCACTTAAACCCCGCCAACTGCCATCAAAATGTTGACGTAAATCGTCGCTACCGAGCAGCACTCTTTGTCTCGGAATCTTCTACCGCCTTTCTCAGAATTGTGTACTTCCTTTTCCGGTTTCATCTAGAGGACCAGTTGTCTCTCCCTCCCATGTTTTCTGAGGGCACTGAGAACTAGCACCGTGAAAGTGATCAATACTACAGAAATATACAATACTGTCGTATCAGTGGCCATAAAGGGCCAATGCAAGAATTTCCGTTATGTTATTAAAATAAAGAATATACTTTGATCTACTTTGAATATGTTCGTGAATTCACAAGAACTATCATATTAAACTGATTTAGTATACAGTTTTCCATTTAATAATTGCCAAATTTTTGCGAAAAAAAATACGGACATAAACCACAAAATCAACATGCCAAAATAATTATCCAAATAATGACATAATAATATCTACGACTTCAAAATATGGGAATGAATGTATGGTAAAAAAAAAAATCTTTTCAGCAACAATTTTTAATTGGAGCTTTTAAGAATGTGAAATTCGTTTAACATTTACAAGGGGGTTTCCTGTTAATTTTGCCAAAATTGAAACAATTTTTTAGAGTTTGCAATATTAATGGGGTTTTTATACGTAACTATTATAGAAACAATCAAGAATTATTTATTTGATAAATAGACATGATATGAAATATTGCCGTTTTGAATTGATTTGGTAATTCAAATGTTTTGTTAATAAAACTACATTGATCGAAAAATGTTAAGTATGACGCGTCCCGCGTCCTGAAAGACAGTTTATTCGTCAGAAGACACGCTCTGGCGAAACTCACAGGCGGACGACCGCAATAAATACTAAGGGTTTTGCGGAAGTGTTGGAAGAATGACGAAAGGAAGGCACAACCACGCCTCGCAGCTTAAAGGCATGCTACTAAATGTTCCTGCATGTGCAAATGTTCCTGCACGTGCAGACGATATCCGGAGACAGCGGAAGACACACGTGCGCGGGCACAGCTGCGTTTTGCAGCTGCCAAGGGACGCCGAGCTCAAACCATCGGCTGCGTCTGTCCCAGGCTGGCTACCGCAATAAACCATGAGAGCTTTTGGCGAGCGGGCGGGAATAATAGCCACACGATATCCGGGGACAGCGGAAGGAACACGTGCGCCGAACCAAGAGGCCACCCAAGTGTTCCCGCACGTGCAGAACGAAACAATAAACTTCCATGCCAGAATCAAGGGGCGACGCCGGGCCCGCCGGGCCACGTGCGGAGCACAGGAGCAGCGGCCATGTGTTTTACGACCCAGGGGGACGCGGCGGCCAGCGCAGCCATGTGCAGAGAGGAGGCTAGTTCAATATGGCCAACGAGCATACAAAAACCACGAGGAAAAGGGAGGTCGGATCAGTCAGACTTCGTCAAACGAGGAGTGTGGACCGGAGCCGAGAGAAACGAGTTCGCGAGAATGCATCAAGATTNCATCAAGACGTCAACGTCAGTCGGAGGACGTCAAGCGAGACGTGCGGTGGGAAGAGTCCGAGAAAACGGCAGTCGGCCGACGGGAATCGAGGAGTGCGGAGTGAATCCGGGACGAGACGCCAACGGCAGTCGGCCGTCGTCAATCGAGCAGTGCGGAGTGGAGCCGAGAGGAGGAGTTCGAGACCAGGCGTCGAGACGCCCACCAAGTGCCGGAGCAGTCCCAGGTCGCCAGCTGGGAGATGAACCATCGCCTCGAGACAAGCTAAGTAGAAACATACCGGAAGTGCGACGAACCTTGCTCCCCCACGGCGCAAATCTCCGCGTCAAGCCTTACGTAGCCTACGTAGCAAAAGGGGAGGGGAGAGTTGTCTCGTGTGTTCCTGTAGAAGTGACCCTGTTAAGCATAAATAAAACTGACTTATGGTAA
The DNA here is from genome assembly GCA_002778355.1 of Clitarchus hookeri. Taxonomy (NCBI): domain Eukaryota; kingdom Metazoa; phylum Arthropoda; class Insecta; order Phasmatodea; family Phasmatidae; genus Clitarchus; species Clitarchus hookeri. The sequence goes on along the minus strand of NQII01000199.1, from coordinate 631,712 downwards.
CTTGAAAACAAGGTGAATTTATTTGGTAAATTGGACCTAGGGACAATAGTGTTGACGTATTCCTACGCCATAACACTGAGGGCTAGCATCAATTGCTGGTGCCTTACGAAGAGAGCAGATTCCATACCTACTTATAAACCATAGCATTGGGCAGGTATCAAGTAATTAAAATTCAGTTGTTGATTTTTGTATATTTCGGAAATCCACGTACAGGAAGACCTCCCCATTACTTTTAATTCTGTATATTGAGATTGCCTGTTACTATCTGATTATTATAACAAGACCAATGATAGTTTATGTGTACTTTTACGCTTCTCTCTCTATATCTTATGTAATGAAGAGGGGTAACATTTCTGTCATGAAACTATATTTAATTGTCTGCAGCCTAATCTTTTACCAAAATCTGTAAAGGAAAATTCAGTCAACTTCATTGACGAATTAAGTTATGGTAGCGCACCAACCGTTTCCTTTAGAGTAAGTGCGTGCATTAATAAAGTTATTAGAAAGTTAAATTTGTATCTTTCATGACAAATTGAATACTATTAATTTATAACTCTAAGATAAAATATCATACTCTTATAAATTTAGCGGGAACAAAGTTTCTAAAAATTCAATGCTGTTTCCTTTCGCTAGACCAATATCCGTCGATTGACTATTGTCTATAGTCCTGCCTCCCATTTCTGCTCGGCTTGGGAAGCGATGGGGTATGATTGAGTAGACATACAGCTCAGTGGGAATCAGTGGGACCCGTCATCTTGCAGCAGAAAACGAGTAAATTGGGCCAGTTGGGATGACCGCCTCGCTGCCCGAGCGGGAAATGCGGAAACGTTCTCCCTAGCGTTACGCCAAACAAAACAACACTCGACCGGACCGAAACCTCTCACAGATCCTACAGCAACAAAGGCCGCCATTACTACCTCCTCCCCACGCCCCACAAGTATCGGCGGCACATCACCAACGATCTGCGGTAACGGCCAGGGTCTTGCCCGCACATAGTTTACCCACATAACATGTAGAATGTCAGGTAATTAGCGAATACGGACTACATCACACGAATTTGTGATCAAAACTAAGTATAAAATATTATTTGGTCAAAAAAAGCGTTAGGCCCTTAGTTTGCGAGAAAAAAAAACATTAAAGTAAATGAAATACAACATACAGCAAAAGCATATATAACAGGTGTTACGACGTTTGCTCTGCCCATAGCAATGCACTTTATCGTATGTTGGATGCATGCAGCTTGCACGGAGCTTGGCCGCCTGATGCGCCCATCGGCATTGCCATGTCCCAGTACTCACTGCATATGAACTCCATGACCTCTTTGGCACAACTGAGCTTGGCTTATACCATTACCGTATGCCTTACGACCACATCACCTCACCTTTATCTAATTGGAACACCACGTGTTGGCTACAATGGTTTCTGGACATTTTCATGTCGTTTTTATCGTAAACGAAGGCCTAATTATTTTCGATCACGTATTCGTGTGGTGCAGACCATATCCGCTAATTACCTGACACATGAGCAAATAATGCAAACTCCAGTTGTGACACCCCAGCAACATGTCGAAACGCCGTTGTCCATTCGGCTGGTACCGTATTTGCACAGGTGGTAGCCTAGCCAATAGGGAGTCGTCATCAGAACGCAGTAACCAACCAACCACAAGGCCCGTTCTAGAGAATCGTGCAACCAATCAGCGAATGGGTACGCTCACATCAAAGGAACCGCCACGCCATCCACTTATGTAATATTAACTATTCTGTGGTTTATCTATAATTTTAATATAACCTCCGAAGAGTTGGGGAAGTTCGTGTTAAGAGACAGCAACATCTATTGTCAGGCATCTATAGGCTGTTCACGCTAAAGTGAGTACTTTTATAGCCGTAATTACATTTTTTTCAGCCATGTTTTATCCTTTAACCAATTTTTAAAATAAATATTGCCATTTATGTAATAAACACAGTATGTTTATTCCACCGCAGTCATAAGTTTACGTCTAAGGCTAAAATGATATATATTTTTATTGACTGTTATTCCAAATGAGAGGGTTATCAAAAGATCTCACTTTAACGCGAATAGCCTATACACCTGCACACTCACTTGAAATACGCTTACGCTGATTCACGTTCACGACGCGAAATAAATAAGCAATTAACGCGTAAAAAATTGGTTTAAATTTTTCATCTGGTATTCTAGAAATATTTCTTACAGTAAAATATTACATAACACCTTTAATGAAAACTTTAGAACATGGATAAAAGACATAAAAGGGGTCTATTATTTCACAGTCACATACAAAGTAACTAGGCAATTTTTTTCTTATTTTAACAGTCGCCATTTTGAAGTCTTATATTTATCAGTGATTTTTCGGGACATTCAATAAACAATTTTTCTCTCAGAGCATCGAAAAAATCTATGGTTATCTGTTGTGATAGTGGGCAAAAAGGGAAGACGAAAATGAACACAGAAACACACACACACACACACACACATATATATATATATATATATACATACAATCTTTAACAGGAAAAACAATAACAGATAAACGTACACGTTAATCATAAAACAGTTCATTTAAATTATGTGATACTAATGGTTTATAGTAAAATTCACAGTAACTTTCAACTTTTCTGAAGCCCTGCTAAAGTTCTACTTCCAGGATATTCCTCCACCTCATGTAAATGAAGCTTTACCATGTCTATAAAATTACACCAATGTGGCTCCTCACCGCATTCGTTCACACACAGTGTTATAATACTTTGCATAAGAACTATTTCTTACTAGGCATTACCAATACACATATTTTCTCAACATTTTATTTATTAAATTACGTATTAAATATTGAGATTTGTAAATGAAGTATAAATATATTTTCAATTACCCAAAAATAAGCTAATTTTATGTTGACCCATGTATAAAACGCTTGTGGTACATGGCATATTAAGGAAACGACAAAATACGTTATACACGGGGTGATTTTTCAAAGGTTTGATTTGTAAATATCCACCACTGAAAGTAGAATTTAATCAATACTTAGCCGGAAATAAAAATGCATTTATTTTACCAAATATATTTTAGTCCGGATAACTTGTTAATCAATGGTTATCTGCAAACAATCTTAGACCCATAGTTTTCATCAAACTGAAATATGTTCCGTTGTCGAAGAGCATAATTCCTTTTCCTATAAAATAATGAAATGTTTCCATGCCTAATAATGTTGACTAAAAATGCCATGTTATTATATTAAACCGTTTTGATTTTCAAGGAATTAACTGGTGAATTTTAAAACAAAATAATTGAATTCCTGACACGTGGGAAAGATCAGTGCTTGACGATACTTGTATAAGGGTGTCAATCGGTAGAGTCTCCGATAAGGCAATCGAGCTAAGATTGCAGAATGTGTATAAAGTGAGAATTTTGTTAACAATATATACACATACATTTATATGTAAGTATTTATAATAAGTGTGATAAAACCTTTCCCAATACGGTGGTAGCTATTATTATGTTTCAAAGATAATCTGCCAAGGACATTCTTGGATTTGCTACCTTACATTGCATCATCAAATATGATATAATTTCGTAAAGCACACGCATTGTGTAAATTAAAACATTCTTATAGTGATTTTCGTATCAACAGTATTTTGTGCTGAAATACATTCACCAACACCAACAGTTAACAAATTAACTCAAATTGCTACGTCATAAATTCGTCAAAAATAGTAAATTTCCAGCTCTACGTAAAAATAAACGAAATGCACATGTGAAGAATCGAAGAAGTCACATCCGCAGGTGTTGTTATAATTGCAGGCAATGTTGTTCGCGTGGAGCTGGCAAATTCATTACCACCTACATGAAATGATGATAATTTACGTAATATAGCAATGAACTCGTAGCAATGAATACTAACGAAGGTCCATCACTGCTATTATCGTACGCAAATTTTTCTCTGGCTGTCATGAGTTCGAACAAATTTGACGTGCGAGCAGGTTCCCATGAGGGCCGACCAATCACAGCGCTGCACTAATGGCGTGAATAATTTCGCGCAGTGCAAACATATTGGAGTCCTGCAAGCAGCTAGTTTGACACGTCTAGAACAAATAGTCTACACCCCGAGCAGCACAAACACAACAGCAGTGGCCTCGATACAGCAGCCACGCTACCCGCTGTGTGTGATTAGCTCTGGGCCACACATGCTGTGTGTTTAATTTGCTGGGCCTGTTCGGGCCGCGGCAATTGCTGTTTTATGTCGATACTTACGCTCGTCAGCCATCAAAGGCATCGCCAGCGAGTAACGCTGTTCAATATGACTAAGGACACCCTAATATCTCGATAAGATTTCTGCACATTTTAGATTTCAATACACTATAGCCGTACCAGGAGTTTTTTCTTTTGCTTATTGGCGGAGTGTCTTGGTGAGAACACATGTTACCACACGGCTGGCCAATCAGAATGAGGTGACTTCAATACTGAACGTCTTTGATTCGCGAGCAGAAATCCAAGACGCGTAACACGGAAACCATCCAATCACGAAAGTGGATCTGCTATAAAGTGTTATGGAATTCAACTGGTCGTGAAATATTTTCGCGAAAATCGGGTGTCCCTAAATATGACGACATATCGATCACGAAACTAAATATATCTAATAAAGCGCAACTGCACTGTCCAAGAGTGTAGAGCATTATATCGCATACCGTGATATTAATGACATGCGATATTAGCATAACCTATACGATGTTAGTGGTGGGAGATGGTAGTGATATGCGATTTACGCGATATTCAATCTTTGCGATATCAACATGAGCCATATTTTTGATGCCGCTATTTGTGATATAAATATAAGCAATATTTGCTATATATCACCATCGGATTTCAATAAGGTCTGGGAGCGATGTATCGCACCAATATCAATATGGTTAACGTGTTTCAAAACGATACTGAAAAGTGGATAATGCACAGCCGTACCTGTGAGAGCATAACGGGCCGCCTTGCCGACATGCCGAATCTGTGCTCAAAGCGTTCCCACCAGCGGCGTGTGGTAAAGTGTTGCAAGGTAAGCTGGTGCTTGCTCACTGCTGTACATTCTCGGTGCACGCAGCAGGAGCCAGTAACCACAGTGCTGCCTAGGGAAACTGAATGCATTCCGACCACTCAGAAGCGAGCACAAGGGACCCATTACACGCGTCCTGTGGTGTCACCTGCTGAGCTACGTTTCACTGGTGTAAGTGTAAACTAGCAAGCGACAGGGTGCAGCACACATCTAACGCCAGGCTACCTTGCTGCACACAGTTCATTACTCGCCACTGGCTCCCACTTCACCAGCCGACTGGCCGCAGTAGTGGTTAAGTAGCTACAGAATAGCTCTATGTACAGAAGTGAAATGGCGTGACGTTTACATTGATGGGGTTTGATGACTGGCTGTGCGAGGCTCTGGAACTAGCCGTGTGTCTTATTGGCTACTGCGTCTTGCGGAACGTTCCCTACTAGCTGGACTGCGAGCTGGCGAATAATATACCAGGCTCTGTGTTTGGCAAACGACGTTCCGACATGCTACTGGCCGGTGCTACCATTTTGTTTTTCGTTGACCGCGAGGTCATTAAAGATGGAGCAAGTCGCTCACAAAAGCAGGAAAGGGGGAGGAATCGGCCATGGCTGTGGTAAGGAACAACCCCAGCTTCCACTTGGAATGATTTCGAGAATGGTTGGAAAACCAAAATCAGGGTGACCGGACCAGGGTTCGGACCCAATTCGTCCCTAATACGAGTGTAACTCTTCACCATTGCGCAACCTTGCTCGGAGTGAAGAAACGGCTGAATTTTCCATTGGACAGAGTGTTTTCTAAAGGTACTGCTGTATCCTTTGCAAATTCATTCTTGAGCTTATCCATTTCCATCTTACTCTACCCCCATAGGCGCTAACGACCTTTTTTTCAAGCACTGTCGAAATATATAAAATCAACGCTATCCCACCCACTCTTCTTTCCAAACTCGGTTTACTTGAGTGACAGTTGCGAATGTCGCACAACACTTCTTCCAACAATAACGTAGGTACCAATGCTCTTTCTTCAATAAAAAACAACGCCACAAATAATATACTATAAGAGTTTCACCAGGTTGAGCTTTCTATAGTCCATTCAAGGTTACTTTCAACTTTCTGAAATCCTGCTAAAATTCTACTTTCAGGATATTACTCCACATTATGCAAACAAAACTGACCAGAATTTAAAAGATTACAGCAAAGGTACAATACGCCGTAATGGTGCGCACTCAATGTAATGATATTTTGCATAAGCTCTATTATTATTTTCCATTACCAACACACCTTATTTGTCACTGCTTTATTCATATTAATTATAACTGAATTAATTTCATTTATAAATAAAATATAAATAAAAACTCCAATGTAACCAGAAAAATGTACTTTTAAGTTATTTTATTAACATAGGGTTAATACGCTTGTCATATATAATACAATTAGAAAACAACCAATCCAGTCACACATCGTGTGATTTTTCAAAAGTTTTATAAAAAAAGGTGTAAAGAAACCGCGAATAAGCTATAGTGGAAGATACACTTCTGTGACGGAGATGAGCAGTCGAACAATGAAATACAAATAAGCCTTGCGGGGCATGCTATTAAAGCTTAAACTACAGCGATTATTGTTTACCTGCAGTTCTTTCACTATAAAATGGTATTTTCAAACTCCACAAGCTTACGTCCAGCTCTACTTCCTTCTCCACAAAATCTCAAAGTCTATACTCAATTCATGGCTACTACAAACTTTTCTGAAGCCCTGCTGGAGTTGAAGTTCTACTTCCATAGTATTCCTCCGCCTCATGCAAAAAATCTTAACCGAGTGTACAAAATTACACCAAAAGGACAGCGCACCGCATTCATGCGCACTCAATAAATAATATTTCCCATAAGAACTGTTCCTTAGTAGGCATTATCGACACACCTATTGTCTCACTGTTTTAATTCATATTAATTTTAAATGAAATATTACAAGCCATAAATAAATATAAGTGAATGTTTAGTTAAATAAAAATAGGTGTTTTCATGTTAACAGAGGTATAAAATATTTCTGATACATGGCATATATAAGATACAACCAAACGCGTCATATATGGGGTGGTTTATCAAAGGTTTGTTTAAAAAATATTGAAGAAACCGCGAATAGGCTATACAAAAATTCCCTGAATGCGAACACATTTTTAGGAGCTGCACGTGTGATGCGCATGCAAGACACGTGGCTGCTACATGCATGCCCAACATTGTAATAGCACCTACTTTGATTTCTGGTTCTCTTGCTAAACTAGAAAAAAGTCAACTTTTGTGAGGTGTTTTTAGTTTCATAAAAGAACTGATCTTTTCCGTACGCGTCAGTTAGATAACTGCACGCATTATAAAACATTTTATTTAGCAATTCGCAAGGGAAAATAGGGCACCTTAATTTTGGTTCGTAACTTTCTCTATGGGGCACTGACCGTACCATTATAGCCTTCCTGTGTTAGAAAAATAAATACAATAATTTATATTAATATAGTAGTAGGATTATGTGGAGTTTGGCGCAAGGGGCTGGGGGCTCGGAGCTTCGGAGGTGTAAATGCTCTGTCATTCCAGTCACCCAGCGCCCATTATGTCCGCCATCTTGAATTCATGTGACGTTGACTTTTGACCTTTGTACCCAAAAATTAAAAAAAAATTAAAAAACAAAAAAATTTTATTAAGAGGTTTTTTTTAATTATTTAATTATTTATTTAAAAAATTCCATTTCTGGAGGTCTCCCAAAACCCTCTTCACCAATACTCATTCCACCATATTTGTAGGTGCAGTCTACCATCTTAGTAGGTGTCACAGCCACTGTCCGCCATTTTGGTTGATGCGGTCCGCAATCTTGATAGGTGCAGTCCACCATATTGGTAGCCATCACAGTCACTCTCCGCCATCTTGGTAAGTGCAGCCGTCTGCCAAATTTGGTTGGTGCACTCCGCCATATTGGAAGGAGTTGTCCACCATGTTTGTTGTTGCAGTCCACCATCTTGGTAGGCATCACAGCCACCATCCGCCGTATTGGTTTTTTGTGTGTCATTTCTTTGTACATAAGTGGAGTTTATCTCTCAAATTAGTTTGACCGCCATATTGGATTTCATATGTTTTCATCACCTTGGTATTGCAACTGTATTATATTACCCACCAGACGAGTTGTCGATTAACCCACTAGGAAGCAGCCATATTTGATAATGTTTTTTAAAGTGTAGCTTGGGCTGTCAGCACCCTCCATGTCAGATTCTATTTTCAACAAATAGGTGGCATTAATTTCTTGATTTTACTGCCAGGCGACATGCCGGTACTCGCTCATTCTGACGATTTCACCGAAAAATGATCTGTCAACACTCATATTTTTAGTCATAGGAAAACCTCTAAATTTTCATTCCTATCTTAAAAAAGTTAGTTTTCCAATCAGCAGTATACCAGCAAGCATAAATTATTAAATGTTTATTTTTTTGTATAAAAATCTTTGATTAAGACCGACCAAAAACATTTTTCTTCAGAATGCTAATCAAATTATCATTATAATTAAGTATTTATTCGGTTATCCTTCACCCCACCACTTAAGTCCGGCTAATAATGCACCATCGTTTAATCCCATATCACTACAGCTCTTGTTTTAAACATTGTCCTCCAGAGTGTGCTAGTGTAGGTAAAGTAGTTGATGGGAGCAGTTTTGGCCCGCGGCACAGTTAATCCTCTGATGCCAGATGTAGCAGATCGCTCTCTCGCCCCTCGTCTTTTAGTATTCTGACTGGTAAGTTCAAATATTTAATACCATCAGGCAGCAGGATGTTATCAAGAGAGCGTGTAATAAACATATATATTCACGCGAAATTAAAAATGTGATATAATTTGGAGTATCGGTTCGGGCCAGCTAGTTTCTGGAGGAATGTGTAACCTCATAAAATGGCACTAGAACTTAGTTTTTTTTAATTTATAAATTTTCCATCGATATAATTTGCAATGACGTTACCTCAGTACCCATTCCGCTACTGTAAAACTTCGTTTGCATTCACCAAATATGCTCGAAGACACAAAAAGTATGAATTTTCGAATAATGCAGATAGAGTGCCATATAAGTGTTGAAACTGTGGCATGGCATTTGCTAGGCGCAATAAATTGCAGATGCATGCAAAAATACCTGCGTGTCTGTAAACTATTCCCCTGCAAAATATGTCGTTTACAGTCAGTCTCCTTCACCACAGCGTTCGAGTGTAATTCTTACAAAACCAAGGGTTCAGGATAAGTATCCACCGTCGTGCTAGCGACCATCATGCCCAAGAATCGTGGCAGGGTACGGGTGCGTTAATGACGATGGTATCATGGAGGTCCAAACTGCATTCCAACACAGTCTAACTACCTATGCCTCCACAACGAGAGCGGGTATTCCAATTATGTTTGCACATTTTTTGCTCGAATGGGCCAAACAAGCTAACAATAAAATTTAATGTATGTGTCGAACGCAGCTTTGCAAAACCCACCTCATTCATTGAAAGTAAGGTTCTGGAATCGAAAAGAAAAATATCGAAAATACGGTAAAACCCCATACTGTAATTATAAATCACGAGAAAGAACCATACAAAAAGCATGTTTAGGAGTAAATATCAACGAAAAATCAAACACCGAGTACCCCTCCCTCCCCCTGTTTAACCTGCTTGCCCCTCCCCCCTCAGCAAAATAAATGTTTAAAATTTATGTTCGAGAAAGTCATGTGCCATGTACGGATGCGTTATGCAACTTTCTATAACGTAATCATTAATAAAAAATCCAAAAACAGAGTTAAAGTTTTTTCGCTTACCCCGCGGTATGCGATATGCACAGAGAAATAGCCCGTGCTTCCTCCCTCATCTAGGCATAGACGCTCATAATTAAAAACATTTCGTCCCAAGTCTAAAATCAGTAAATTAAAAAATTTAGGCAGCGGGAAAATACTACTCCTGTGGTTACTCAACGTGCTGCAATTTTTCTAGCACCCATTGTCAGCATATAAAACTTTTTATACACATAAATAATGTACGCATAGTAAGTAATGCAGAGAAAAAATTATACCTTGAGGAGACGCTTGTATAAAGGTACACCTACCCCAAGTACAAAATCACAAAGAAACTGTTGCCTGCCGCAAACAAAATTTCATTATTTTCATACATTCCTGTGCACTCGGTCAATTAATAAATATATTCGATCCATG
>NQII01000199.1:556578-621451 GCA_002778355.1 Clitarchus hookeri | reverse complement strand
GTATGTATGTGTGTGTGGCCTCTATGCCAGCAGCTGTCAATAATCTTTATGAATTACGCGAACTAAAACATAACTATATTCCCGATATGCTAGTCCACCATGCAAATTTATACCACAATGCGATTTCCAGCAAAGACACGCACATACAGCTCTCATTCAACACCATTCATCCTCGTCGAGACATATAAGGAAAGACTTCACATGTGGGAAAAATAAGAGCATATTGCAGTCACTACTTTACAGAGACCATGAGATTTTAGAATAATGTTAATTCCTTTCGAACGTAGAAAATTTATTCTATTTTCAAGGTTTTTTTGCAGATAATTTTTGGCTCAAACTCCGCCTTTGTTTTTTACGTAAAAAAAATCAGATGTGAAATTTTTTATTAATTCTGGTGAAACCAAAGATACATTGTGTTTCTGTTAAATCAAGAAATAAGGGGGAAAAAACGTCCATTCTCCACTTGCTCATACATCAAACACACACACACGCTCCTACAAACACACAAACCGAGCTCGAAATATCCCAATTGCAGGCATGACTGATAAAAGCATTAAAAACTATAAAGAGGAAAGCGCACTTAAAGTCGTGGATACGAGTCTCATTACAAAAGTAAACGAGAGAGACGTGCTGTCGTAATCTGAGCTCGGGGATACGTCCAGCCTAGCTGCATAAGGTTCAACACTTTGTCCTAGCATACTGACCGCCGGAGATCTCTGGAGTGGCCTAGCGTGTGTGTGGGCCTGGTGAAATTCCCCCGGGGAGTTGGGTGGAGGGCGGGGGGCTTGTCGCTCGAGCAGCATGTTTTATTTCTCACACACGCAAACAATAATCCATACTATAATAAAACACAGATAGATGATATCTTAACACACAAGTCAACACCACACGTGACCCATATTCAGGGGGATCCGGGTTCGTTTCTCGACTTGTTCAGCCAAATTTAGTTTTTTAAAAATCATTCTAGGTGAATGCTGGGATGATTTATTTACCGAGTCCTTACTCGTACCCGTTTACCCTAACAACTTGTTCCATCTCAAAAGAGTGTAAACTTTTCACATTTTTATTATAATTTTAGCTTGTAAATCACCTAGAAAATGAAAAGTCACGCTACTATTTTATGTAAGTCAAACAGGCGAACACTAACGAGAAATATATTTGAGTCAAGAATGGCAGAATAGACATATCACCAAACTAAAACAAATCATAATATATTTTTTTATGTAGCAAAGTCAAAAAATTGTTTTAAATAAAGTTTGACTAAAAAAAATTGTATGGGCTGTATAAAAACCGTAACTCTTAATACCTCTCGGGTTCTTTTATCCCACCTAAGAAAGAAACTTACATTTTAACAGTACACCACTGAACGAAGAATTAATCTTCTCAGGACCTCGTACTTAAGCGAGACGCAATGATACGAAAAAAATGAGAAAAATGTAATGCTAATTAAAAAAATCTGAGCACCAGAAACCATGAGAGAATATAGAATTACTTTTCGCCAGCGGCGAAGAAACAGATGCAAACTTATATTATTTTATTTATTTAACTACTATTTCAAATGGAAAATGACTAAAGACTTACCCGCCACATGGCTTAAAAAACATTCCCCAACCAGCTCAGAAGTAAATTTCAGAGCTTCAATATCAGCTTACGACATTACGAGGGGTGTGATATATTTATACACGTACTTATGTTATCCTCTTGTCAATCTAATAATTTTAGTAAATATAAAAATACCTTAAATCGGCACATCTGCTGCTATTAATCGAGGCCTTCTTTATAATATTATATTTAGTCGCCAAATTCAGCTTACCGCTAATGTAATTTTCAGCACATTGCAAACTTTGACCCATTCCCGTCTGTCAGTGTGCATGTGAGGAAACTTCAACATAACTGTTCAACGTTAATTTCCACAACTATAATCATGCATTTTACATCATCTATGAGCAATAAACATGCGAAGGGAAAAATTACAAAATGCCTATCCTACTTCAGCCACTCTGTTTTGCTTACCTTAATACACGAATCAGTTTGAAAAATATCTGGCTTCTCTATCCACCACGCGTGCTTTGGCATCACGAGTCATTGCCAGATACATTATTTATCGCAAAGAAAAATGTCACCAGTGTTTAATTCGGAGAATGGCAGGAAAACACTTGTTTCACCAGCTCAAAAACTCTGTCGTTACCCCATTGTCAGCCACGCTTTAGGTACAGGCCGTCGCCAAAAATGGACCTCGAGGCAACATCAGCAGAAATCGTCTGGCCTTTACTTAACCCTCAGCCTTTTACCCCTCAAGGGTAAAATTAGTTTTAAAAGAACACCAACGCGGGAAAATGCTTTTCCATACAGTTCACAGTGAGGGAATTTGTGCATATATAAAAATAGGTGACGCTTTTTTTTTTCAAGTTGTACAGATTATTTGCTGTTATTGGTTGCTGTGAAAGACGACACATATCCCAGACTTGCAACGGCTTACCAACTGCTAGCTCTATTCGTGCAATCGAGGAAAGTTTGAAAATTTTCAGCACTTAATGTCGCAATTTTCTGTTAACACGCTTAGGTACCCAATGTCCCAGTAGCAGAATTCGATGATAGAGCGACCAGGAATGACAGCCACATAAGTGTTTGCGAGGCGAAATGCATACATATGTAGACGACCCAGCGATGGTGGGGTGGCGCTCCTGCTACTATGATACAAAAGAAAGCACTGCCATGATAAAACGCCGTTATATGCATTCGTGAGGACCCAGGTTCAGTTCTCGGCTCAGACATCCCAATTTGAGTTTTTGCATGGTTTCCCGAAATCGCTCCAGGGATAAACTTGGAAGGTTCCTTAATGTAGGCCATGTTCGATTCCTTCCTCTGATACTGATTGTCGCTGTTGAAGAGACATTAAGCCCTACCTGCACAGGACCACACATCATTCATTCTCCACCCTGGCAGATTTTCATAAACCTTCGAAACGATTAAATTTCCCCCTTGAACACATTTATCCTAAATGTTAAATAGCTTTTCAGACGATAGTGCGTGCTTATAAACACACATACATGCACAACTCTTAACCATCAAATCACATGGACATGAAATTTAATAGGCTTAACTTTGCTTTACACTTGATAGATCAGACAGACTCCATCCACATCAATTCGTTACAGCCCCATCCACGCCTCTTTTCACCTTTGTTGTCGCTCAAGATCACACCGGCTAGGTCCTGCCACTCTCTCTGTCATAACAAAGATGTAAAACACAAAACATAATTTTCTTGTGAGAATACATTATTTTAAGTTTAAAAACTCCACCTATTTTTCCAGGCATAACATCGCTGCAACTACATCCTTTAAAAATGAATTTCTTGAAGTGTATAACTCAGCAACTCTTCAAGCCGTAACGAAATCGCATTGATGCTGAAGAAACTTAGGAAAAATCAGTCAGATATGACTCACTTTAAGCTGTTTTATTTACGGAATATTCTCACGGCACATTGCAGCGTCGCTTTGATTGCGATTAGCAGCATTATTGACGGGGACCATGTCATGCAGAATAAGCCTGCCATGACCCCGATATACGCCGACTAGAGAAATAATCGTTGAAATTCTACTGCTATCGATACCGAACACGATGGAATAACATCACTTTCAATATTCACGAAGTAAATCTAATATAAAGAACTTACTGTCATGTATAACAATGAATCACGATCAGATCATGAATATACGATGGTAAATATATATAAAATATCTTATGAGCCATGACGATCACTTTCAGACACACCCTCATATATTTCAATAACGCCCTAGTCTCATAGTACGCTAGGGTAAAACAGAGACCATGCTTGCACAAGTAAAATTTCCTATCATCGCACCTCAGTGCCTCACCACAGATAAAGTAATTAAAATGACAGCAGCTATAAATGCAGGCAGTCATCCCGATGCATAAGTATTTGCAAACTGTTCCATTATCACTACGATAATTACCAACCCAGATAACTACGAAACGCGGCAGTGTAAATCAGGCAAACCTTTCTATAATGATTACTTCGCACCGACCAGGACCAGTCACACTCAATACTTCACGCCGTTATCTCGACAGCAGTTGCACAGCTACCAGAGCGCACGCCTCCTAACAAGGCGAGCTAGGTGCGATTCCCTGCGGGGATCACACATGGATTTTCGCACATTCGGGAAACGTGATTGATGACGTTGGCAACAGGATCACCCGTGGTGGACGTTGGTGATGTCCGGCAGGTTTTCTCGCGATACTTGACCTTCTTCATCGACCTAAACGTCGTTACCAATTTCAGCTGCTAAGGCCCGTTTGAAATCTCTCTCTCAACTCATTACACACTGTGTCCCATGAAAATAATATACTTGTGTGAGTGGCCTGCCCACCATGCTATTTTCGTGCTTTAAAAAAAATCTCTTAGTACCAATGTTAATAAACGCAGATCACTGACAAAGAGTAATCGACGAGAAAAAATTTTTGTCTTTTCTCGAGTCAGCTGTCAGAAACGCAGTTCAACCCACCAGTTTTCCAGTGGAAGACATCGAGGTTCTAGGAATTTGTCGGCCGTGAACCAGTCAGCTCTTCACTCAGAATGGAGGAGCGGTCATCCATATTAAGATTTTAGCAAATTTAATACAGAAATAAAATACGGATTTAGTGTATATATAATAAAAACGTGGAAGCATCGTAAGAAAACCTTCGTTCACACCAGCAAGAACCCGGATAAAATTTTTAAATGGCATATACTGTCAACAATGCATATGTTATATGCCTTTATGCATATTATATGTAGAATAAAAATATATGCATTTTGTATAGTAATATAAATATATATGTATACCATTTTAGGAATATTAATATATATGCATAAAATATGTTAAAATGAAAATATGCCTAAAACATATTATACTTTAAAGTTAATATATGTTAGTGCATAGGCGAATGCACCGTAATAAAAAGCATGACCAGCTCTGACGCTCCGAGTCCCCCGCCCCTTGCACCAAACCCTCCAAAATTCTACTACTATATTTTTTAAAAATTAATCTTTGTGTCAACGATAAAATCGGTTCTTTTAAAGCTGCTAAATTGTCTTCACCTTGTCACGCGAGTCAGAATAGCTTTATTGATAGATGGTGCATCCATATGAACAATTTACGCTATTGGTGCAGTACGTGTTTATTACGAGAGAAATTAATTAAAACAAAGTATAATTAAAATGTTCGTATGTATAATTTATTTGTTTTCAAGTTACAAAACTCCCTTTCGCGAAACCGAAAATGTTACACAAATTTTTCTCGATAAGACGTTCTCTTTTTGTAGAGATTAATCGCAAACAATTTATACGACGTTAAAAATATCTTGGATCCTTAAATGCTCGAATGATGATGTGGTAGTTTAAAAGGCGTGGTTTTCATAGCGCTCTGTAACGTAGAAACATTCATAAACGAATATCATTGTCGTAAACAAATGATTCTGAAATAAAGTTTTAATTAAAACATATTATTTGCTTAAAAAATGAGAATATAATTAAAACCGTAAAAGAAAATAAGTGATAAGTGGAATAGTATGCTCGGAAGTGCCATATTAATGGTTTTTTGAGGAATTATTAAGTAGTTTCAAGTTCGACGGTTTTTTTCACTGAGCTTGAACAACAAAGGGATTTAAATTAAGGCCGTGGTGGTGTGGGGGAGGGGAATAGGGGACTAAAACATTTCCTGACTGTGCTAAAAAATGTATGAAATAAAAAATTATAATACCGGTTTCATCGTCCCCTACGGACATATTGCTTAGATTGAAGATACGGGCGTTTTGAGCGTGCTACAATGATGTGGCGAAAGATGCGATTACTCATTTGGTTATATTGACATAGCAAAAAAATTTTCCGCCAACATATTTCCTTTATCACTCTAACTAGTTTATTCTTTCATGATTGGATGAACGAGGTTTTGAATCAGCTAAGCTATTTGTAGTCCGATCACGAACGTTGTGCTTCATTCGTCCAATGAAAAGATGTAGTATCCTCATACATACATGACAGCCAATAAGGAAAGAAAAGTGTCTGAGATGTGTAGAGTACGTTGAATCCTAGCAAACAGCAAACTTTTCCGGCGATAAACCACCATCTCTGCCTACGAGATACGAGTGTGTTGTTTTAACCATGCTCTAAGAATTTCATTAAAGTTTTGATGGAACATTTGTAAACGAAGCGTGTATATAACGAGCTCATTCTTTTGTCCATAGAAACTGAAGCTGTATTGAATGTGTGGTGGAAAAAGTTACCAACTCGTCCTGGCCTTGTCATCTCGAGTAGATAACGATTACGGGGCATGAAATTCTGCTCCTAATGTGACGTCTGTTTCTATTAATAGCCTGCTTGAAGGAATGGAAACATACATCCAACCTTGGTACTGTATCCGAGGTACTGACTCTTAAAATGTGACAGTTGAAATGGATGAGATAAGCATAAAACGGGCAATTTAAAAACTAATAGTTAAAGGAGCCGACTTTGCATTTTCATTGCTAAACCTTTAATTTTACGTGCAATTATTTAAAATTGTTTTCCATTTTTTCTTTATGGGTGCATATATTAGTGATTCATTGTGTTCACTATCCTTTTAAGTTCCTAACTTTGATCTATTGGGTCATTCAAGGTGCGATTGTTTACTTGAAAGTAATCTACGTAAGTGATTAATACTGAATCTCGCTTGTTGTTTTGAATCACTTGATGAGACAGTTAACGTGAAGTTAAGTTCAGGTATTCACTCGAGGCAAGTCAATTTTTAATTTAACTTTGCAAATTGTTAACATTAATTAAAATACGTTTACTCTGCCAGATGAGAGAAAAAGTACCTACTCATTTCGTAAATACATGTTTACAGAAGTTCTCGTTCTAAATATACGAAAATAATATGGCATCTCTAAATACCTTACTCGTCGTTAATTACGGCTGTTTGAGAAATAATAGACACTAAACACAAAAAATACTAGGAAACATATTGATTTTTTAGGTATAGATCTTGCTCTGTGGATGTCGGCATGAAGGGCCTGTACAAGAGGACAGGAAAGTGACGGAACGTTCCTTGTATCACTAACACAGCTGGGATGTACTTCCAGCTCTGTGAGCTTGTGAGTGCTGTCGCAGTCGACCGTCTTGTATCGATTCCCGCCCATCGACTGTCGGCTCTTGATAGCTAGGAAGCCCTTCACGACTCTGCTCACTTGGGCTAGTAGCACTCTAAATCTCTCTCTCTCTCTCTCTCTCTCTCTCTCTTTAGCTTGGTTTACGATGAGTAACGAGTACGTGCTCAACAAGTACGTACAATTCACGGTCAGCGAATACGTTAGTGTAAGAAGCAACGCCGACACGCAGACGAGTAGGAACTGGCACAAGTTTATCCCGATCGTGTGCAAAGAACGATATATAATTTCTGTTTTCCTGTATTTTACAATGTTTGTTGGTAATGTTCTTCAGAGCACTTTAATTGTGCAGTTCTTTAGTGCAGTTGAGTTATTTCGTTTTGAAAGTTGTTTGATTGTTATTGAGCATTCATAATTTCTCAATTGATACACTTCTGTTAGGCCGTTTCGCCTGCGTGAATTATTATTTGCCACGTTATTTTTAAATTAACTGCTTGTATTTTTGTGGTTTGGTTATCTTGAAAAATCTAATTTTATGAAATGCAAGCAAAATAACATCCCGTCAAGGCATCAAAATGAGGTTACGCTACGTTTGGCAGAACGACACGAGTGCACGACCATCGTGAACCGCATATATTTACCTGCGCTCTAACACGTTATTATGGAATGGAAGGGATTGGAAAGGGCTTATAAACATCCCTCAGTGTTATGCCTGAAGGCATATCAGGGGCGACTTACAAATTAAGTTACGACCATTCTTAAACTAACACCGATGCCTTACCTGGGATTCGAACCCATAGCCTCCCGCGTCCCAGACCGGTGGCGCACCAACCGACTGCGCCACATGAGGGCACGTTATTATGAATTCGTTATTATGCATTCGTTCAACACGTACTCGTTCATAGTGAACCAATATTCAGGCTTGATAGGAAACGTGTGTACGTGTGCCCATGAAGACATAAACATTTCATTGGCTCTTTGAGATGGCTTTCGTTACGGCTTTATTATTCTTGCCCACTCATAACTCACCAGCTGTATCGACGAATGGATGTTACTTGCCCGCTGTGGTTGGGGGCGTGGCCAGTTTCACGTACACCAATAAAATTAGCCGTACTTGTAGTTTGTGTTTATAATTGCATCATGCCCAGGAACGTATTTTATTGTTGAGCTATTTTATTCAGTCTAACGGAGGATTTTGAAGGGCAAATATTTAATGTTGTGATCTTTGCTTGCCAAGCTAAAGAGTGAAATTTAATTGTTTAGTGGATGATAATTTATAACTTCAACAATTTTAATAAATTTTTGCCTGTACTGTAAATGATCATAGTGTTGAAAGTGTTAAAACACCATCCATCGTGTGAGGTGTGTTTGGGCTCGAGTTTTACGTAAAATATGACTGCGTAAGTGACTACACAAGAGTACATTTGGGTTCAATGTAGTGTGAAAGCTGACCTCTAAACTCCACCAAATTACCCCACTATCACGTATTAGAGACGATAAAAATCAATACAATGGTGATACTTCTTGGCGTCGTAATTTCATAAAGCCGAACCTAATTTTTATTGTTTTTCGCCAAGTATTTGTTCATTGACACACAAACATTTGGCATTTGCAAATAGCAAAACTGATTTCTCGAATAAAACTTAGGTCTGCATGAGTGCCATCTTAAATAAATGCAGCCGCTTTGTCAGCATAAAATCACCCATGACATACCTAACTCACGCGTTTCAGTAGTCGTATAAAACCAACGAGTTTGTTTGGATATAATTGAAAAACGATTTTTATACAAAATATTCATCGTTAGTATTGTTATTGTAAATATGACGTAGTTGGAAATTTTATAAAGTGCATAAAATTCGCACACTGCAGTGGTAAGTAAAATCGTCATGTGTAACGTGGCTTTAGTATAATTTTAAAATAATTCCCTTCAAAAAATAAAGTTTATCAATACACCTGTCCGCATATACGGACATGATATATAGTTTATATCATATATAGACAATATATTAAGAATGACCTACAAATATTAACTGGCCCAGTTTAAGCTGTCATAAGTACATAACAATATAGGAAAATAAATAAAGATGTGCACATTTAGAGCTTGGTAGCAAGAATTGGTCTACCGAAGATGGGTGGCTTCCTACAGTGGGCAGAAGATACTTGTTGCTGGGTCATCGTAGGAGATGGGGCCACAGTGGGTGAGCGGTTAGACTGCTCGCCTCCCACAAAGGCGAATCGGGTTCCATCTCCGGCCGGTTCACTGCGGGTGATGCCGCTAGTCGGTGGATTTTCTCGGGGATCTACCGTTTCCCCCGCCCTTTCATTCCAGCGCTGCCCCATACTCACCTTACTTCACATTCATTGGCCCTACAGACCTCGATGTTACGAGCCGCCCACATCTCTTCACTCACTCACTTACTCACTGACTTGTAGAATTAGTCTTAAGTTAGCCCGACACTGAACGTCTGTGAATCGCTGGCAAACACGTAAGACGCGTGAGAGTTGACATTTTACAAACACAAAAGTGATAATGAAGTAATGTGTTTAGCAGTACATATAGTCGTTGAATCTTTTCGCGAAAAACAGGTGGCCCTAGTTATAAATATCCATCACAAACATCATAGCAGGCTTGTTAACGTGCGGGCGTGGACCTACGGAGCTTTGCTAACACAACCTGCATGGTTTACATGTTATGACATAAGACCTCTTATATTCGCTGGTGAAGGATATCAACAGTCTCAACTATACTGAGCAGTAATGCCTTGAGGTGTGCCCACAATAAGAAATTAGTGATATTAAGACCTAGAGATTGGGCGGGTAATGCATTGAGTGATCTGTGTCCAATTATTGTCTCGGATAATTGACGTTCGCATACAAGACGTTTTGCTAAAATGCGCAGATGCACCATCATGCACAAATTATGTCACTTGTCGCATGTGTAAAGGAGCGTATTCAAAGAAAGCCAGGTAAACCGCATTCAATGAAATGCCGGCATTTGTTTCCGTTCAAAAGCGCTGGTGACACAGATCGCCCCTCCGATATGTTCCCTGTAGACCACACACACACACACAAAGCTTCCAAATCGACTGCCCCAATACACATGCGATTGTCATCTGCAAGGATGTGGGCGATGTGGAAATTAATTGCACCGTAACTTTGGTGTGTTACTCCATCTGTGAACAACACATGGTCCTAAAACATTTGATCATGATCACAGTTCGTCAGCAGCCACGTGCAGAAAGCTGCCCGAAGTAGTTATTCGGCCTCTGTAAGTGCGTGCACCCTTTTCACATGGAAAGTGTACACGCTGTATTCCTTTAGTGTCCTCCACATAGCATTCCTGATTGCAACGTCAGCCCTTGCAGTGCTTCTGGTGCTGTCATCTTGGCTATTCGATACGCGTTTGCAAAACGCGCTCTTCCACATCCACTTCGCCCTCCGAGACCAACTTTGCCCAATTGCAAGATTTTCGAAGGGCTCTGCCCTTCAAACTTGGACAAAGGTTCTCAAATATTATTTTATTGGAGAGCCATTGCTTTGGGAATGTTTCTGTGAAAAATGGGTTGAAGCTACGTGATTGAAAGCGCGTCCGTGAATTATTACCTTGTAAATTTTTCTGCATATGCAAACAATTTCATTTAACTACACTCACTCAACGTCCCTATGCCGTGTGGCGCATCGATATTTGCTCGTATCACTGCCAACACTTCGACACACTGGCCACAGCGTCGCCTTCTATTACGCGGAATAGACTCTCTGCCCACTGCAAGACGCTACCCACCTTCGCCAGGCACATGATCGTCATCAAGCCCGAAACGGACTTGTGTTTATTTACTTTTTGTCATTTGGTCTTTATGCACTTTCCACAATGTAAGCAGCACGCGTAACCTTTAGGTACTCTTTTATATATNATATATATACTTATGTTTACAAATGATTCCAAGGGCATATGCGGGCCCAAACAACCATAAACATTTATTAACATAATGCCCAGAAAAATAATCTTGTATTACTGAAGTGACGAAGATAGGTGCAACAATGTCAGGAGTTGGAAATAATAAAAATAAATCAATGTGCTAATTACATTTCCTACACGAAGGTATGGTTATTCAATACATCAAGAAAAACAGTGTAGTACATTATGCATAATACACTACAAAAAGTAAGTTCCAAATATCTCCTTGAGCCTAACTTTAACGTCTGGAACGTAACTTTAGTAATGCAAGAGTGCTTTTCCGGACAGTTTGTTACTAGAATTTTCCGGCTATTTAGGTCCAAAATGCTGTAGTTTCATTTTCTGCACGAAGTTCAAATACATTATATATATATATATATATATATATACACATATATATATACATTTTATAGCTTGTATCGCCTATTCATGTTTCAAACCGAATCCTGAAATTTTTAATAGTTTTTACTCTATTCGATTTCTGAACCCATGCGGAGTTTTTTCGTGGTACTAGAACAACAGTTGGAATAGTGACTATTACATTTATGGAAATATCAAAATTTACATTAATTAGACACCTGAAAACATAAAAAAAAAGGAAAGAAACAAATTTTTAAAACGTAAAATTTACATTTCATTATTACATTTTTTTGGTCTTTAACATTGTTTTAGTGACTATTTAACCAGGTATTGTCAGAAGGTCCCTAAAACCTAAAAATAAACTTCATAAGTAATTTTTTATTTTTTTCGTTTCTTTTAGAAATAATCGGTCACGTCAAAGGAATTACGAATCGACTTAATGCATAACGATGGCGGCAGTTAATAGTTCACTTGACATTAAAACTACGTTATTTTTTGTTTAAATTTTATACATTATAATGATTTTACGCTTTTAGAAACCACGCCGTAAATCTGTCTTATAAAGTCTAACTATTACTGAAAAAGGTTATACTTCACAGCGAACTGATCATCGTTTCTAAAATATTAGCAATATATTTATTTGAAATATCATGCCTCTTATTTAAATTTGTAATTACTTGATCAATAAAATATATATTTTTATACTGTCCCAAAGACGATTATTTTAACGTTTTACACTTTTGTGGAGAAAATACGAAAATATAATTTGCTATAATTTGCTAAAGCCGGATAAAACTTGGTCACCGCTATGAAACGTAGAGCGGATATTTCGGTCTCTTCCGACCGTGTTACACCGACATTTCCCTTGAGCCAACTACAAGAATATTTTTTACTGCCCTTCTATTGGTTATTTCCTGTTTGCGCACGTGAGGACGAGGATATCGGGGTCTCCAGATGTAGAGGCTCCCCTCGTCCTTTGATGTTTCTCGAGCTAGCGAGTGGAAATTTCCCTACCTGCCCGTTGATTTTTTATTACTTACGCTATTGCTTATATACAAATATGGCTTCCAGGAATAGAAACGTGACGTAAATGTACTCTTACGCCTCGAGTAAGGAGATCTCGAAGATTGCTTTGCAACTCTTGCATGTTCTTGAGCTAGGTACCGAATCGTATGACCAAGCCTGTGTTTCTAGTGGCATCTTATTCAGAAGGAGCAATAAGATATCAGTCAGCGAAGTTTCAAGGTGCACGTGAAATGTACTTCCCCTGAGTTGTGTAATCTACAGTCTTGTGAAATTAATACCTTGCAAATTGCACACATTAACTACAATCCCAGACCTTGAATGAGGGCGTGGTAAAGTTCGTCTTCGGGAACAACAGCGGCATTCTGCCTGTAAGGAGAATGGGTAGTTACATGGTAATAACCATTTGCACTTCAGCCACCCGAGAATGAACCAACAACCTCCTAAAGCGAATTAAATGCACTGCCGCATGAAGAATTGCACTCAGTACATGCGAAACCTAGCCATTTTCGTAAAATTTCATCAGCAGTTTGTATGCAAAGGCTATGACTAATCATAAACGTCCTAATTTACTGAAATGTTTTGTGTGTTATTGTGGGCTTGCGTAAAATTCCCGAGAATTTTATTTCAGAAATAATTATCTTTCTTTTTTAAGGGTGTCGGATCCCAAAAAATTAATAACATTATAAATGTACCAAACATTGTTCAACTCGTACGCATTGAATCTGATAATAGTTTCCTCTTATAAAATATCTTTGATAATAATTTCTTCTAATAAAATATTTTATACTTTATATTTCTTGAATAATTTAATATCAAATACAAAATTCTTCTGTTATATTTGCAGCCGTAAAACAATTACTAACATACTTGTAGAAATGAAACAATTTACAACTTTAACTAATGCCTGTGGGCTTAAAATACAATTACCAAATATCAGTCCATAAATTTTACAAAAAAAAATTTTTATATGCAAAAACCCCTTTAGATTTAACATTTTAAAAAATGCATAAATTAATATTTGGTGATAACATATGTGCCATGTAGTAGCCCCCGGCATTAGTTTATGTTGTAAAATTTTTTAACTCTACAACTTATTTTGTATTTGTTTTTCGGCTGCATAAAACCAGATTAAATTTTTATTTGACATTAAATTATTTAAAAAACATTAATTTTAAAGTTTTTTTTGGAGGAAATATTATTACATACAATGGGTAGGAGGTGAACAATGTTTGGTACAAATATAAAAGTATTTATTTCTCGGGGTCCGACACCCTTAACTATTTTTCTACAAGTCACCAGACTGTAAGCAGAGCTTCAGTAAATACATTTCAATTACCAAATTGGTTTTAAATAAATTTTATACCTAAAAACTGTTTTGTAAATTTTGTTCAATTTTCTCGTATGATTTTAAATGTATATTTTTTTTCTTCAGTTAATGTGATATATCACAATATGTCAAAAAAATTAATAAGGAAGTGTGTATTCGGTTTTGCTATACACCAGTTATCTATACTATTACGTCCAACTCTTAAAGGCAGACAGAGGCGCTTTACCGACGAAAAGACTGCAAACAATTTCAGTTCACTCGCAGATACAATAAGACTTCAAATGTAGGTGTTTCGGTTGAATTAATAACTCCAACTTTTGTTAGCCTTTAACATAAATAGGGCTAACACCTCATGCCATACAGCCACTTGAACTGTCGTAATAATTATTAACAGCTCGTGTTTTATTTGTCCATAATCAAACATTTGGGAACAGCAATTCTTCAAACTGAAATTATAAATAGGGAGTGGGAAATTTCTCGAATGCGCTTTAGGACAAGCTAGACATCAAACACTTGTACATTTTTGTTTGCAATTGGACCACAGTTACTTAGACACGCGCAGGGGAACTCTGAACCAATAACAGGCCTGTAAGAAAACAAGCACCAATTCCCGTGCCACCTGGCCTGAGGTCAAGCTGGCTACGCTCTGGGGCAGCAGACAATTAACAGAAAGTTGATGCTTGAAAGTACATAGTACAGTGTAGTCTAGACCACAGGTCGTGTAAAACGCGAAATTTTACTGCCCCTACTTGTAAACAATTGTCACATTATTTTCCAAGGGCGTTTAAAGAACACTATTTCTCTTCAGATTTATAGAATAAATACTAGTTTTTTATTTAAAATAAGATAAATTCCATTGGGATATGCGCTTGTATTGAATTCAGCCTACCTACGACTATTAAGGGTGGCTCAATAGACCGTTTGCGAAAGCATAGAACGTTTATAACATCTCAGTGGACAACGCTTTAAACCAATCAAGCACCATTTGCCAAGCTTATGACCATTGAGAATTCATTTTGAAAGCTCTAATTAACGGGGAAGAAATAAAAAAGCGCGGTTTACGATTATATTCAGTGTCTAGGACCACCGATATGTCAGTAGACACATCCAGGAGGGAGTGGAGAGAGGGGAGGTTTGTGTGGCTCTTATCATCGTGGTATTGAGAGCGTGGTGAGAATGGAGCAGCGCCGGAATGCAAATGGGAAGGGGAAACGGGAGATCCCCGAGAAAACCTGCAGACCAGTGGTATGGTCCGGCACGATTCCCACATCCAAATATCCGGGAAAGGAAGAGGGACCCCCGCCGGGAATCGCACCCGGTTCGTCTTGGTGGGAGGCGAGCATTCTAACCACTAGGCCACCGTGGCCCCACGTCCACGTGGGATTCGCGGCGTTGTACGAGGTGGAGTGTCTCAGCGTTATTTAAAGGGGCCTTCCTTAATCCTCTGCATTCATTAACACTGTAATAAACATCATGTGTCTTATTGCATCTTAGTTACGTGGCGACTTGTTGGGCTTGCATACCGGTTACCTCTGAATGCCCAGTCTTCAACAAGAGCAGTGTTGCTTCAATTCTTCAAGTACATTGGTAGTGCTAGTGAGGAAAAATTGAGACAACATAGTAAAACTTTCGAATTCAATTTTAATTTACGTTTGCTGGAAAACGATTCAGCGACAGTGTACACGCTGAATTAAAAATAATATTTATTTAGAAGAGACAAAATCCAGGCATATGTAAGGTATTTAATCACACCCTCATAAAATAACAACTAACAACCTAGCAGAATTCGGAAGAATACATGGTTATAAAATCGGTTATTTAAAAGAAAATTCGTTACTTTTTAAATGGCAGTCAGTTTAAATAGTTTCTGTTTTCTTCCATTATTGCCATGAACTTGAGTTGTGGTTGAAGTTTTTTGCTACATTCTGGAAAGTTACGCAAATTACTGAAAAAAGGAACGATTAGCGTTCTGAAAAGAGATCACTGAAACGTGAGTCAAACTTTTAAAATGTTTCAGATTGCAGTAAACTATAGATTTATTTTGGAGTCATACAGAGAAGGTATGTGTACACATTCCGTTGTAAAAATGTAACCCCTTACAAATTGCCTTCTTTGTAAGGTTACACGAGCCATTTATGTAATATATTTAGAAAAATGTTTGCATTAACCAGTTATAGACTCTTAGAATCGGTTATTAAGTTCCACCTAAAACAAATCAGTGTATTTACGAGTGACGTGCTATTGTGAATAATAATCATTAGACTAGAGGAGAAAAAGGCTTTCCTTATTTTTCGTTGTAGTGTAGGAAACATTACTATCGTAGTAAAGATAGCCTCATGCGACCATGTTCATTTTCCCTTCTGAGAATGTTTTATAACTAACCAAGTATACAATAATAATAGGCCACCTTGTTGCTATTTGAAGCCCATAACTGTGGTTCTGAGGAAAACATTTATAAAAAAAGATACTTTGAAATTATTAAACTGCCACTTTGTTAATGTGCAATCCGCCTGCAGAGTTTCAATGTTATTGTGAAGTGAACTTGTTCTCTGAATAACTAACCTCAGCTCTTTTCAAGAGACGACGTTACTACACAGGTCACTATATACATAACAATACCTCCAAATGAGGGCCACATCTTATAAGACAAAGAGGTTATGTGTTAAAATGCGTGTAAGTATAATACGAAATGTTCTGGTTTCAGAGTAGGTGCTGCCAAACTGTTACATTTTAATTAAATAAGCCTATGATTCTAAAATTTTCTGCACTTTTATTTTATTTATGCTTTACAGTTTTTATCGAGCACAAGAAAATAAATAATTTTATTTATACTTAGCAATCATGGAAGTTGAAATACAAGCATATAAATTGTATTGCAATTTTCACAAATTAATTTTCTAGCCATACAAACGATATTTCTCGCAGCAGAGTTTCCCAGAATTTTTCTTGTCTAAGTGCAAACAAATGACAGTGTAAGTTTACGGCGCGGATGTCCGTGCTGGAAGCTGGGTAACGTCAGCTTTCGCCGGCGGGACGTGAGTGACCTGCGAGCCTGGGAACTCTGCGGCCGTTAAGAAGCCGTCTGCTGGCAGCGACGTTGCCCCAGGACGGCCATCTTGGCGGGAAGACGTCTTCCAGATCTACCGCGCCGAGATTGCCCTGACACCTCGTTAAGTCCAAGAAAAAAAAAACCCGCGGTGTCGCCCGGCCCTAGTCACACCGGACATTCAAGGGCTTATTCTGGTCGCTGGCAGGCGGCATTTAGACCTGTAACTCCGGCGTGCGGTAAACAGGAAGCGAGGGCACGGATCAAGGATCGCGCAACGTTGACGAAGTTATGGGTTTTACGGAAAGGCGAGGCGGAAATGAAATCTCCCGCTGTTACAGCGGTTCCAGCAGTCCGAAATAGAAGCAGCCCCGCTTGTTGAGGGAAACTATACTTGTCCAGAAGTGAAAGATGTACACGCGAACTACCAATTGACTTTCTCAGTACTCGCGGATGTTCAGTAATAGACCTGAGGGTTGAAAAAAAAGCATAGAATTAATTGGCTCGTCCATCAAAGACGATGGCGGCATGGGAGGTAATAAATGAACATTCTCGAGAGGAGCACAATAGGAATACATAATGAAACTGAAGTGCAAATAATCATCTCCTCGAATAATATTCCCGTAATTAATTATTGTCACCAAGGTGACTTGGAATGTTTGCCAGCTCCCGGTTGTAATTTAAAAAGAAAATTTTGCCTCGTAATACCACTCTTCTAACGTCTTGACTTGCTGTTTAGAGGACACGTAACAATCGAGCATGACTAAAAATGACATCATCGCTAACAGCTGCTGCGGAAATTACAAATATTGGTCTGAAATTCGATATCCGATGCATTCTGATCGATCACCGCTGTCAACTATATATTCGCAACACAAATTAGTTTTACCAAGAAACCCATTGGTTTTATTGAGTATTACAATAGCAAAATGTACTATTTTAAAAGGATTGACTTAGTGTACCTGCCTAATTAAATGCATGCGAAACCTGAAACAACTGATGTGAGAAGAAATTGGTTGCATTTCGCTTTTTTACTTATTTGCACTTTACATTGTAAATATAAGCTTCGTTTGCATAGTTTTATAAACACAATTAACTTCTTCATTTTCTTTATATTATCCCGCTGCTCTTGTTTTCCATCTAACATAAAATCATAAACAAAAATTATGGTTTTCGACATTGTAAATACTATAAAATAAAAACCTTAAAAACCAGTCAGTGCCATAAATTTAAACACCGTGAAATATTGAACGGAACATGCATTTCGTGTGTCGTATGTGCAGTGTTAAACAAACAAGTAGGGGGTCTATAATAATATTACAATTGGAAGGTTTTATTTTGTCACATTTAATCGCATTTGATTTCCACACTGATACATGTTTCAAACTAAGGCTCTTTCAAATCATTTATCACTATATACAAATGCTGTTTTTCAATAACATTAATATTTTATTTTTATTAAACCAACAAATTTGTAAAGAAACTCGTTTTATAACTATATAAAAGTGAAAAATAATGCCAAGAAGAATTAATTGTAATAAATTGAGACTGTACTTCATAATAATCGTATTTTCCGTGAATATCCCCTATAACACAACTAGACTAAGTTCTTTAAAGAATGTGTTTCGAAGCTTTTGCACAATATGTAGGTCTAATAAAGTTAGGTTGAGGAAAGAGTTCTAGAGCTTAAGGCTGTATTACATTTTGTGTGCCATATCACTGACTTAATCTCTAATTTAATAGTCCCTGCATGCCCAACCACCCCCAATTTTGTGAAAATTATATTTTGTAAGTAAATTAATGGCGTGAATTTTTAGTTATTATCTTTCAGCAAATATATGTATTTGTTAAATGTTTCTACACTCTATACTGCCTTTACTGCAACAAAGCCACTATTATATTAACAGCAGCCTACGTCGAATAGTATGAGTGGATTTCACAAAGGTTTGTGTTACGGTTCCTGTGAATGTATACAAATTTATCAGTTACCGTAGGTAATGCTCTTATTTATACACATCAGAAAACTTTAGGGCATAGTAAAACTGAACTTTTTAGTTGAATGTAATTACTTGTGGGGTCATGAATCATCTTTATTGTGAATGGTTTATTATTTTGTCTTGTAATACTTACTTAGGGAGAGGTAAACAAATTCCGTTACAAGAAAATCTTTGGCCTATGTCCGTAGTACCATTGAACATATCGTATATAAGGAGCTCAAATTGAAAGTCCAGTACGACATTCATACAAATGAATGTAATCATTTCTGCTGTGCGTGTTGCAGTATCTCAGTCGTCAGGCGTGACTTGCATTATCCTGAACAAGCGTGACTTTCTCTCCTTCCTCTCCACTCCACCGTCACCACTGGCGGGCATTACAGCTCTGTTCCTCAGTAGCGCACTCTTTATAAAATAGTTAACGAGTAATCCCATCCTGTACAGCACGCTGAGTTGCTAGCTAACTGTGCCTAAACCTGAAAACACTGTCACACACACACACATGCATACACACACAGATCATTACTAATTTGCTGCTACGGGCAGATAGTCTGTTTATACAGAGGCGTTCCCACAGAGTCACTGAGGGGAAACAGAGAGCTCGTTCAACCGACAATCATTCAGTAAACAGAATCACAGTGACCACTTTAAGCGCAGTTCACTACTCACAGCAGTGATGTGCGGTTGAAAGTTTCCTTTGATGCATTTCGGGCCGTAGCCAGGTCTTTAGTCAACTCTGTACGCTCGTGATGAAGGCCTACTGTTCCGCTTGCCAATCCCTTTCGGCACCAGCATACATTACTGCATAGTGATGCCCCGTTCCTTCCTTTAAGGCCATTGATTCGCTGTGAAAATGATTAGATGAAATTATCACTAAGTGCACGAATGCCACATATACCCAAACAGTGTGTAGGGTGGTGAGAAACTCTTTCCTGGTATATTCATAAGACAATCCAGAGGTTTGCGCACATTGTCGTAACATCCATTACAGAACCTGTACCTCACATCAGATCGCAACCAACAAAGAGCCAATGAAATTTAAAACATAGCTCAGTTGGCGGAGCTACAATATTTTAAAGAGCGTTTTTGTGTAGTAGTATTCATAAGCAGAAGCGCAAATAAGCCGGTTTGTTTAAACGGAACTGTAAATAATTTGATTTGTACCCAAACCTCACGAAGATAACTTTCACGTGCTAGCAGTGGAAATAAGTCAATTTGTTATGTCTCTGAACAAATATTTTTAAACCTCATAGTCTGTGTGACTTCTAATTAATCATAATTTTTCTCTCGTCCATTCTCCAGAGACATGATACCAACATTTGCAAAAAAAGACTTCATTGATCTGTACGTCATCTTTACTCTTCATGAATATGACCAAGGATTACTTATTTGGGAAATATATTTGGACATCCCCAATTATCACGGTAAAACACTAACACAACGGTTTAACAAAAAACTATTCACCAATGTGGTGCTGCACGGCGTTCTTGGAACGTCTTCCAGTTCGTGCTGAGTTCCCCAAATTTGAAAAACATCCTTGCTTTTCCAGAGAATGTATCAACACTCATTTGTCATTGAGAGTTGGGTTTCCATCCACACGTCTTCCAGCATTGTTTCAACCACTGCTCTCACGAGTCCGCCTTTGATATGCCACCAGAGAGAACCTCTGAAGGAGCCACAAAATCACCCTGTCTTTCTCCTTACGGAGCTTGTGGACTTTAAAGCCACATTTGTCAACTGTTCATTACAATGGCCTCACTATCCAATCTAAACTTTGTGTCCCAACGGTCTAACTCGTAGTACTCAAAAACCTTACATAATGTCAAGGGCTTACGTTTCCTCACTATCCCCTTCTCCCAACCAAAAAGGCAACACGCCTATTAATATCAGCAAGGTTACATGTGAAAAAGAGTGTCCGCCCGGCGTATCCGTGTTTTGTGGAAGGTAGTAGTTCCACGAGTAGCCAGTATATCCCCTGGTCAGTGGAGACCACATATTCCTCGACGTCTCACCACAGAATCGGCAAGTATACAAAAATGAAACGTTGCGTCGCGTCGGTTCTTTTGGTGTTGGCGTGCCCATTCGCCGATTGGCTGCGCGAGGCATTGGGAACGGTCATTGTGTCGTATTGGCTACTGCAAACTGCCAAGAATTCCCCATAGTTGAAGCTGCTGGCTGGAAAGCAAGTTACCAGGCGCAGATTGGCGAACTGCGTTCAGTCATGTTGCTGGCCAGTACCGCAAATTTGCTGGCATGTGCGATTGGAGTTGTTGAGTGAAGATATTCGGGTGGCTCTTAACGTCGATGTCTTGAGAGCCGACGAGGCTGAAGCGAGGTGAGAATGGGTAAACGAGAGATCCCCGCGAAAACCCGCCGACCAGCGACCACGTCCGGGACGATCCCCACATGCGGAAATCCGTGGGTGACCCAGCCGGGAATCGAACCCTTTTATTCTTGGTGGGGAGGCGAGTAGTCTAACCACTATACAACCGTGAACCATGTGTGGATGGAGTTCGAGGTAAAAAAGGCGGTTTCACTTCTGTATTCTTCGGTATTCTGTGACCTTAGTTTCCTGCATCTTGGTCGTTAAATTTCCATAGATATCGGAGATAGGAGGGAACTGCCCACTCCAACATACGAATATCTAAATGGGACATGTTTCAACGAGGAAGGCGAATAGCTTGGTGCGAATACATTAGCCCCTTTTTTAGTGTGTCTTCCGGTTATTCGTTAATGTGGGCTCTGGTTTCTCAGAACCACTTCAATCAATTTGTAAAACGACCAGTTTGTTTTTTCTATCTGTATATAATAGAAGTCATTCAAATGATCATCGCAAATACTTACTGAAAATTATTTAAAAATGCCTTTTCTTCATCATTATAAAAATTGCCTTGTTTTTTCCTAGTGTTTTGTTAAACAATTTGTTTTCGTGCTTTGCGTATAAAATCATCGTACCTAACCTTCTTAACGTCTGAAATATACTAGTTCAGTTATACTGTTTGCAATGCCCTTATACAGAAAATGCTGTATTGCTGTAATGATCTATTTACATCAGACATAAACTTATATTCTGTACACCTTGAATGAGTCTTACAAGATCATTCTGTTACTAGAGGTACTTGATACAACTTTACATATATTTATGCAAGAAATACGCTTGCAAAGTGTAAATTTGCTAGTCTATAGTAACGAAGGATAGTTCACTTAATTAATTTCCAGTTACACTTTACGGGCAATATCAGCCAAATAACTAAACTAGATTATTCATCAGATATATTTTTAACAGAAGCTTTATTCGTTGCTACAGAACTTGTTTTATGTAAAAAAAAAATTACAAGAATTTTTTTTGTTCCCGGGCAACGGGTTCATTAACCATTTCAGTCGATCATCTCTTATTTTACCAAAGTGGATGGTTCGAGATCCGCTTTATTCCACCCATTCATTAAAAACTGTCAAGTCGTATTGATTTTAATGTAAACCATTCGAATTTTCATTTTATTGGCATAGTAAGTAAGCCTGTTAGTTTGTAATTGACGTCACTGTTTTTGTACATTTAATTTTCCTCTACGAAAGCGGAATTTAGGCAATTAGTAGTAGGTTTATCATGTTTGTAGACTGGATATTATGAAAACAAATACCACCTTCAATCTAGACGTGCTCTGCGAATAGAAAGCAAATATATAATTCACGTTATGATCTTTTAACTTTTCAATGAGATTTTTTTTCCTAATGCTTCACGAATATGACTTATAGTTGTAGAAATATCCTCGTTACTATGAGCGTGATATTTATTGTCATGATTTCGTATCATAGCTAAAAAAAATGCAGGTAAAATTGAATAATTAAAACGTAAACAGCTACAGTAAACAACACGAACCTCCTTGTACAATTTTATAAAATGTACTTGGATTTTTTCATATTTCGGGCTGTCGTTTAAAATCCTCTACGTACATATCTTTTAGTAGATGCATATGCAGTAGCTTTGTGAAACTTCAGTGAGCAGGACGAAAACACATAAGATGCCAATGTAGATTTACTATTATGTGTATTTTCGCCTGTTCCTCAAGTAATTTTGTATCAAGACAAAACATGGAAAATGACGTTCACTTCTTCAAACGTGTGTACTCAGACGAGAACTATTCCAATGATAGATTCGCAGACAGAGTATTAAAACTTGATATTTTATATAGTATGTGTACAGGATTTACTTACGTGGAAAGGTGTTAACGAAAAGTTTGAAACCGAAGAAGATTATAGGGAAATATTTCCGTAGTTTAACCCTAAATAAAATTACATCATTCCTGAGAAACAGTCTTTATTAGTCATCATTCAGAAAATAATTTAATAACGAAATGCTAATTAAAACTGTTACCTACAATTTATCCGCGCTAATAAAAGTAATGAATGACACGTCTTTCAATGAAGCGTAATTTATTCTAGCGCAATGAAATTAATTACGAAGTAATGAAGTGACTTTCTGAATTCCTTACTATTACTTTCAAAACACGAACGAAGTGAGAAACCTTGCTCAGTAAACTGTTCCTGCAAATAACTCTTTTATCAAATCTGCAGGAAACAATTATGAGGAAATTAATATGTTTCCAGCATCTTCCTTGCGTTATAAACCTTTAAATTTATTATGATTTGACCAAATAAAATTGAACATTCTACTGAAACATAAAGTAGGCGATAATACTGAATAATACAATAATACTAAAGTAAATGAGCCACAGGAATAATGGCAACGTCCCTGTTTCAAAATAGTTCATAAATATGAAAAATTATCTTGTTTTGATAATCTTGACTGCATTTCGCAAGGCGATGTTCATGGGGCTTTCATAAAAAGTGAAAATAAGTCAATGTGAACTAAAAGACGAAGAACCGTGTAAATGAATTAATTCCAAATAATATTTTTATATTAACTATTGCCTAAACTGTAGCTTACTTGCTGAAGAAATAGGATACTTAAGCCACACACATTGTCAAAAATCACATCCTCCTTATTTCGAAACAGATCCCAAAACACAAATAATTTTAGACAGATAATATACTGCAGAATGACTGAGTTCTGCCTACTGTTAGATTATTGTTTTAAACCTTATATGATTTATAATATTAGAAAATTACCATGGGCATAATATAGGCAAAGTATTGTCAATAAACCTATTAGGGAGAATAAATCGTTATATTACAGAATAGTAAGTAAAATAAGATTATACCCATCACGCCCCCCTTGTACAAGCAGTTGTTTGTGAAAATGCAACATCCTTTTGAAAGTGATATTTTTTCTTCTGTAATTAAAAAATATTCTGGAAATATTTTTGAAAAACGTACGGTGCGTGGCGATAGAAAAGCGTTTATTTATTTCTGCATAACCAAATAGTATCGCCTGTGTTGATGGTATCAGAGACACGCAGTTGTCAGATTATGCTAGCATTAAACCTTCTTACCTTGCAGCAGCGAAATAGAAAGTATTGTTGCATTTATTCAGATGAAAAGTTCTTTAAATTCATCTGCTCGACTATATTCACCATATTCTAGACTTACTCCCTTAAAGCATACTATTAAATATCCACGGTTTTGTTGCTCTGACTACACTCTTATGCATTAATAACGAGAACCGGTTAAAAAATATAAAGAGGATTGGTGTTATTAAGAGGTGATTCTTAATATGTCTGTATTCATAGCGCAAGGACCTTGTGGAAAAGAAAAATAATTTCAGGGAAAAAATTACCCTGTTTTTAGAAACTAACAACAATGTATTATTTTCAACCAATGATGTCTATTCGAAAATATTTATGACTAGTCTAAATGGCCACGATTCAATTTGAGATAAACGCTAGCAAACATCAAAACACAGCAGGGCACACAAAGATCTAGGCACACACTCACACAAATGGACAAACATGGGTGTGGCTATGATAATCTGAAATTAATGTTTCCCCTGTTATCAGTTACTATACTATAGTGTTACCATAAAAGTAACACAATTCGTTCTTCTTTGAAAACTCACTAGCATAACAGTGCGACTAGTTCGATTTCAAGTACCCAACGCATTATGAATTACAAATTAACTGTTACAAGAAAATAATACTGATAAACGTTAATAAAGGCCGAATAAAGGCTGTAAGCCCATTTCACTATTGTACAAATTTGCCGCAACAGCCATTTCAATAGTATGATGAAAACAATATGCATATTACCTAACCCGTGACAGGTGATGCAAAAAAAATTTGTTTTGTTTAGGGCATAAATATTTACTTTAATACGTAATATTTTCAGCAGGTAAGGGCTTAAATAACGTGTCTCTATACGTACCCAGAAAAATTCTTACGCACTCCAGGATCGAACAATGAAACCAGTCATTAAGAATGATCGCTTCACACTGTAAATTTGAGGAAACTACACGACATGGCAATGTGGACAGAAATAGGCTTTCACTTAAAGAGATTCTGTGTAGACGGTTTATTCTGGTTGGGAAAATAAAGGAATGGTGTATTTGCATGCAGTGTAATATGAAAGAAAAAGAATTCTTTCAAACGTACGTTCCAAGTGTTACAGGATCTGAGGACAGTTTGAACAGAAACACTTGTCATCACAACTAGATGAGACGTAGGTGAAATATTCATTAATGAAATGCAGACTTATTTTTGTTTTAGTCGCATTGATTATGACATTCTATTTGTGACGTGATTTAATCATTTAGATACATATATTTTACTTTGTTTGCGAAACGCATTCTCTAAGTAAAGAGAACTATACTTCTCTCTCTTGTCAAAACAACTGATCCAGGATTCACCAAAACATTAAGAGTATGTGAAATTGTTTGTCGGCTCCAAAAATAATTAAGTAATTTAGTTCGTTCCAGTAAGTATGCCCATATAAAACATATTGTGTACCAAAACTAACGTTATTTAAACTTCATGACAAAAAAATTAAAACTGTAGAAACAATTTTACATAAACAAATTGTGTACCTTTGGATACAGTATGTTATAAAAGGAAAGTATATCATTGCAATAAATACACAAATTGCAATAAAATGTGTGCGTCATGCCAAAACTCATTTGGTTACAATAAATATTCGTAAATACGCACATGCATTGATGGTAAACAAATAATATCGCCTCCTATGATGACGTACACACGTACGTTGCACATGGCTGCTGACATCTCTTCGTGTAACCTGAATAAACATTTCTCACAATAGTGTATGCAGTTGGAAAAACGGCAAATTCCTGGGTTGATTGATGAGTCGTGTGCATGCTGAGAAGACATTTGAGACAACTGACGGAGTATGAGAGAAGCCGAATAAGAGTGGTGTCAAACGCAGGGTGGAAGAGGCGCATTTGCCATACTTTTGGGCCATTCTGACCTCATGGTTAGATCATGTTTCTATGGTGGACGCATGATGGTAGCCATACACAGCGGACCGTTTCTGGACGATCCTGACAGATCACCGGACATGGACATGCGGAATCTTCATTAGAGTACTGTATCTCTAGCACGAGAATTTCCAGATGCCTAGCACAATCATCACTGTGGTCCCAATGAGATTTTCATCGTCGTGTTCCTTTTCGGCGATTTTAGCAAAGAGCAACGTGAAATTCTTCGTACTAGTGACGTATTTTATATAACGAAAGTCGCACCAAAAGTTAAGGAACGCAGGAGAGTGCTTCGATCCTTACCTCACTTTATGGTGGCACATGTTACCTATTTTAGGTGTGATGGTATGAAAAGCCATCACATATGATTCTCACTCACTACTGGAAGTGATTCGAAGTTCACTGAACGCACAGCGGTATGTTGAAGTTATCATGCTGTCTCATGCGCTACCTTTCCTTGCCCATTGCCCAGAAGCAAGTTTAGAGTAAAATAACGCATGCACGCTTACGACTTTTGTCCCCCGGATTGTTTGCGTAATGTTTGAGCATTTCTGGTGACCTTATTTTTCACCTATGGACAAATGTGTAAGAATTTGTGGAACCAGCTTTTTCCATGCTGAATTGTCCGTAATAAGAAGAATAATTTTGAACAACTGAGGGAAAATCTGCCCCCTGAAAGCACGTGACGTTGATTATATTCTATGTCCCTTCACAAGAACACTTATATCCAAGCACTGAGAGGTTCGACAAGGTACTACAAGTTCCCCTCATCTGTGCCACAAGTGAGCGGAAAATCGTGGTGATGTAGTCATATTGAAATAAATTAATTTGGGCTTTACCGCCATAATAATAATGTTTCATTTAAATCCTACAGTTCATTTAAAACCTGTTTATTGCAGGTATGCAAATTTTTATGTCAATGTGTGTACAATATTTTCCATCAAGTTTGTAATCACGTCTATATGGAAGCTATTGCTCGTTTCAAGCATTGCAGCACGCAGCGCTAAAACCCTTAAGTTCACCTTTAAGTAGCAACAGGTCTATGAACCGCTTTTAGACCAAAGATCTGTACACTCTTAGGTTTAATAATACGTTTTGCATATAAATGAACCCCAGTAAACTTATATTTAAGGAAAACCATAACTGATGATTCATGAATGTATTACAGGTCTTCGTAAATTACAAGATAAAATTTTTAAGTAATTCAGTGACTATGTTCAAGTTAATGTATTTAGTTCATAATTTTATGTGGAGTCATACAGCATGTAAACAGAATCGTTTTCACGGCCAAAGCTGGAGAAAGCGTAAAATAAATACACAAATGATGACGAGTTATCGGTAAATCACATAATTGAACTGTCGACTATTGCAATAAATGATCAAAAAAAAGGATTTTAAACAAATTTAATGCGTGTTTGTTTAACGTGCAATTATAAGCGCAGCATGCAGCGGACACTCACAGCTTCAGAGCATATGTTGGGGCCGACCAATCACAGCGCTTCACAACAACCGCAATTGGTTTTGTGGCGAGTGAACGCACCGGACGCTCCGCAAAGCTCCCGCCACAGAATTAACCGGTTTTCAGTGTAATTGTCGAACTGCTGCCCGCGCGGCTTCCTGCGAACTGGGTTACAGGCGCATTAGTCGACACGACGCAGCGACAGACGTCGAACGCAGTGACTGATGAAGAGCGGACCACGAAAGCAGAAGTCACTGGTTGTTTATATCCACAGTCTGTGGGTCTTCTCTGTGAACGCCCGGCCACAAAGCGCGGTGCTGGGCCCGCACATCAATATTCCGCAGCAATCACCGTAACTAAAGAACAATTGGTGCAGGTGTGTGTATTTATATTTACAAAAAATAGGTGTGTGAATGTGTGTAGGGCCTACTTAGTACACGAATTCTAATTTTCTCGTCTTGTTTAAGTTTTTTAATTTAAATTTGTCTACCACACGTATTAAGTGGTAACTTTTGATATGTTAACTGAAAACTGCTGTAAGTGGCAACGAACGCTTTGTGTTGGTTAATGAGCAACGACCAGCCTACGATTCAGTGTAACGAACTTGGAACCAGAACTCACAGCTAGAGTTATCACGATATATCATCAAGAAACAGAGTTACTTTGATAATATGCAGTTACTGAAGCGACGAATTCGCTTTCCCTGATTCCCGTAAATTCGCTTTCATTATTTGGATGAAATGTTTCACATTTTCGGATTTGTAGGTTACGTTATGGGGAGACGTTTTAATATTTGACGCGGGTACCATTCACGCATTCTTTCATTTTGGACAACGTTTTAGCATGTAACCGCTAACAATTTAAGAATGTCTTTATCAGCGTGTCACCTTTCTCACTGCTTTTCTAAAGTCCATCTAGATTAAAGAAATAGAAAATGGAGGAGGTGTCGCAAGCTGGGCCAACATAACCGAGCATCCAAAACACAAACGCTTTATCTGGTTGTTGAAATCCGATCTGTATCCCTGGCCATCATTTCTCGCACATGTCTCCAAACACACGCTGGTTCTCTGCCGGTTTGCTGCAAACTGTAACATGATAATTTGAATTTATAGATGTAATGATGGGCCCCAATTGCTGCTATGGCCCCAGATATTTCTGTAACCTTTCATATAAATAAATCCGACCCGGACACAAAATTTACCCCACTAAATATTTCAGTTTTTAATACACTGCGTGTGCGTTCACACAGCTGTGATGGGCATCGCAGTACCGTGACTAGATTTGGAAGCTTGGCAAGATAAAATATATTTAAATTCCTCATGCCACCCGTGGTGAAATATATTACGAAATTGATAATAATATTGGTTTCTATTGGCAGCCTGATAAATCTGTATAAATATCAATTGTGTGAATTCTAAGAAAACGGACAGTCACCAGAGTGCATTTTCCGTTTCGGAGTACATAGTTGCAATAAACTTTATTAAAGAGAAAAATTATCTAATAATTCCAATATGTTTCCATACGAAAATAAGTTAAAACTTCATGCTGGTCCGGAATACGTGCTTGAGACAAAAATTACATTTCCAGACTACGACATCTTACCATTTTTAATTTGATTATTTGTAAATGTTAAGTGTAGAATCCTGCATTGAAACTTGCTACCGGATTTCCCCAAAATAATATTGTAAGTTCACCGACACCCTCCTTTAGCTTTGAATTTCCAAACACGGTTCTGTAATTCGTGCCCGGTTACGATAAGTTCGCCAGTGTGTAAAAAATAAAATAGGCCGTCTTGTCGGGTC
Source organism: Clitarchus hookeri (assembly GCA_002778355.1). Classification (NCBI taxonomy): domain Eukaryota; kingdom Metazoa; phylum Arthropoda; class Insecta; order Phasmatodea; family Phasmatidae; genus Clitarchus; species Clitarchus hookeri. The sequence continues at coordinate 591,955 of NQII01000199.1, read as the reverse complement.
TCGTTCAGATTAGCCGTTTTTTTAGATATCAACATGTGTGTTTATATATGTATGTGTGTGTGTATAATGGTACGCGTACCCATTTAAGGTAGGTATGCAGTCTGAATCTCGCAGTATGATCCAGCAACCTGACTTGTTCGCGGCGAATTGAGCAATTTTGAAAGCCTATCTTGTCCTCTCCCCGTATCCTTCTGTCATACGTAAAAGTTTACATTGCCAAGATTCTAATAGATTTATTCATGCGCCCATTAATCAAAACTTAAAATCTTTAGTAACTTTGATTTGCTACTTACATTCCGATTCGTAAACTAATGTGTACAAAGTAAAAAAAAAACCTAGTATTTCACTCTCTATAAATTTAAGCATTGCACTCAAAATGCATCTTCACGACATAGAACTATTTTACTCAACTCGCTGCTAATTAAAGTGGGAAACCGTTAACGGGTGGTAATATATTTCAAATGTTGATTTCAAAATATCTCACTTTAAAGTGAACATCCTTTACCAGTAGTACAAACACTGAGACACGTTTGTCTGCATTTTCAACTGTATTTGAACCTCCTGGAAAATGTTTAGTCTGCCTATCCTTGGCCGACATCCGCATTTGTATTTTACTTTGGGATAAGTAAAATATTGAAGCTGCTACACCTACTTTATTGACCTTTCACCATTGAGGGAAATCAACGTAGGAGATGCGCGGCTCACTACGGCGAACGCTGGCCCGAAGACGTCAACGACCTGTAGTATGGGCCGATTCAACGCGGAAGATCGCGCCCGTATTCATGTGGCCTCAGGCGACTTGCTTCAACTGAAAACTGTCTCTCCTTACTGGAATGGCCGTGGTGCGTGCTGGGGTGCTTATGACGTCATAAGACACGTATGGTTTCCGACAACGACGATGTGCAGCGCTGCTAATTTTCCTGATTTATGAACTTCAGCGCAGAGGCACGCTCTATATTAATTATGTTATTATTCTCATTGGTCAGTACGACCAGAAATGTACAATAAATTAAAATTGTTAATTCGTTCCTTGTATCACTAAGTTTCGTTCATGTGTATTTTTTTTTAGTATAAATAGAGCTGTTAAATGCCTGGGTTAGAAAAGAAAGATGGCTGCCTCTCCCAGGATCGTCAGCTGCAGTGGGTTTTGCCTAAGATAAGTAATAGTTAGTATATGATGTTAAAGTAATGGCCTTCAGCCATTGGCTAGTTGAAACGCAGCATCTTTAAATGTAACGATGCAAAAGGTTTTAGAAGTCAGTTGTAAATACTTTGATAAAGTTCTTTTAAATAGAGATATGCTTAATATTCGTTGCATTTTAAATGGCGTCTCGGCAATCACTACGTAGACTTAGTACAAAACGTGTTAGTAAATGTCAAATGCTCAGATAATACTTTTGACATTAAAATATGAATTTGTTATGGTCATTACAAGTCTCGTACGAAAAGGTTAAAGATATATAAGACTATATTTTTTCTACGAACTAGGTATATTTGAATGTTTTTCTCCGTTATAGAGATTAGCATAACCCTACATGAATCGGTCTTTTCATTCTTAATGTGCAATTTAATGAAAATTTATAGCTATTTATGGGAAATTGAAGTCCAACTGTAACTGTTGGGGTTGGCAGTGATGTCGTGGCCTTTCGGGTGTGGTGCGTGTGAAGACGTAGTCTGCAGCATCCGCTAGAGAGTGCCACAACATAGATGATTGGAACTGCCTTGTTAGTGGTTTTAAAATGTGTCACAAGAAGGGTTGAAATGCAGACGGAGAGTGTCGTTAGACACAGAGGGGAGGGGCTTATTCAACGGTAACATTAACCATTGTGCCAACACAGCCCCAAACAGGACAAGACTAAAAGCTAGCGCGAAATCTTTGTGATTTGCAAGTAGATGTGTAGAGGTACATTACTCATGTTTACTTAGTGGGGAGGGAGAGGAGGTGGGGATTGATAAAAGCGAAATTTTGGTCATAAAACTCAGCACAACGCCCATTAAACATAATTCGAATCATTTACGGTGTTTGTAAAGTTTTTATGCGGGGACACAAACGCAGAATCCAACGATTACATGAGTATATTATTTCCAGGGAAGAAAGCTGATGCCAGTAACTTTCTACCACACCCCGCGATGTTTGACACTTACCTGTAATCTGATTATTTTATAATACCTTGACGGGTACAATCACTGGTTTGCATCACGTGAGCATATGGAGGCCAAACTCGATGAACGTAACCAAGTTCAATGATATATACAATATTTACACAATCTTCATACGTGCTAACTTGATAATCGCGACGATTCTGTTTTGTTTACGGGTATTTCTGACGTAAAATTGCAGTTTTAAATGCGGTGGAAGAATATAGAGTGTGCGTTGATTTAGGTAAAAAGTAGCCGGGTTGTGAATAGTACACCTCAAAAAAAAAATAAAAATTAAATTATGAAAATGCGATGGCGAGTAAAATGAAAACCTTAATATTGTTATAAAAATTATAAATTGCGCGCCACTGTCCTGTAAGTTGGCAGTACCTTTTCAAACGCTTCAAAGTACATACTATAAGCGACAGGACAGTTCAAACAAATAAACACCATCGCAGTACCAGGTAAACAATGACTGCCCCACTTCAGACATACACGAAAGAAGAAAATAAAAGTTATTCAGAAGGGTAATGGATATTTGTTACAGAAGCAAGTTTACGAACGGAGTCGGAAGTTCAGAAATAGTTTGACTTCAGTAACAGACGCTCCTCGCAAGGGCCAGGCACAACGAGTTGGGGCACCAGAGAATACCGCGGCAATTAAAGCCTTAGTATTGGAAAATCGTAAGTGGTGGTGGATAAAATTGCAGAAATTCCGGACATTGTTCGTAGCTCAGCACAATACATCATTCGTGATGAGCTCCAGTTTCACAAAGTATGGCAAGGTGGGTGCCACGACAGTTTTCTGCAGAATTGATAAAGCTACGTTTTGACGCCTGTCAACATCTATGGCGCTTTAAAGCAGAATATAATTACTTCCTTGCAAGAATCATGACTGGAGATGATACCTAGGTCCACACCCACCAAAAGGAAGCAAAGAGAGCACCATTCCTCATCACCACTACGTGCCTATGAGGCTCACTGTCATCAGTGCCTCACATACAGATATTCCTAAGAATCATCTTCAACCTGCAGTCAAGTCAAAGCGACGTAGATTGCTGTCTACTGGTGTCATTTTGCAATATGACAATCCTCGGCCCCATACTGTCCATGCAACAGTTGTCACCATACAATATATGCAATCTGCGTTTCTTTCACATCCGCCACATTCACCAGACTTTGTACCTAGTGATTGCCACATGTTCGGGCCACTCATGAAGGCAATGGGAAGAAATAATTCCCGTTTGGATGAAGAGGTACAACAGAATGTGCACAAGTGGCTGCGCAGATAACCAAAATAAATTTTTCTAGAAGAATCCATTCACTTTGCAAGTGCTAGAAGACTTTCATTGAACGCAATGGAGACTACGTATAAAAATGATACAGTTGTGTGCTACTTACGCTTAATAAATTGGATTAAAAAAAAATATTTTGATAGTTTTCGAGGTAAGGCATTTTAAGGTACTGCTGGAATTGTAAATACCCACACTTGATACAGCCCATGTCGTATTACTACAGCCCTGCCTGTGTACCAGCAGTGATTATATCCTACAATAGGTACTCGAAATGTCCACCTTGGATCTGAATGCACGCCTACACGTGTTACATTAGTGACTGTCTGACACGTCCAAACACCCCTCGTGTGCCGCATATATGCTGACAACCTTGTTCCTCACGCTGGCGGAGCATTGCAATAGCCATAACAGGTTTTGGAAAAACGATGATCTTGAGATGTTCCCACAGGTGATAATCCACTGGATTAATATCAGGGGAACGTGAAGGCCAGGAGATTGGTCCTGTACGACACATTTGCCTGTCCGGGAACCGCTCATCCAGATAGACCCTGGCCATTATTCTGAAATGGGGTGATTCCCGTCATGCATGAATGACGCTCTATACACCAGCTGGGATATCGACTACCATGGGCCCACAACTCGATAACCATCGAAAACAGGACATACGTTATAATATGGACGTTATGTTGAGAGGTGCACTTTAAGCCCGAACAAGTGATGTCAACCAGTGCAATAACCTTCACTGCACGAGAGTTGAGAAGCTACTGCCGTCTGGCAAAAAAAGCAGATGAACACGTGACTTATGGTAGTGCAATTCTCGAAATTCAGTGGGAATCACTTATAAACCAGTGACGTTCCGCCATCATATAAATTAGTTATCAGGCACGCATTATCAGTCGCTCAATTTTCACTGCTTCAGCTCAATTCTAACTGTTTCAAGTTTAGAGTGTGCACTTTCCACACCATGGTTAATTCCTACATATGTAGACATATTCTGGAAAGGAATATATATATATATATATATATATATATATATATATGAGCAATAAGTCCAAGATCACTCGTTGACAGAATTCCTGACCGTGCTTTAAACTGTCGGCGATCAACACGCACGTGCTATCTCCAGAGCATGTGTCACGGTACGTGAAGGTCCCCAACAAGGCAGTGCATTCTCCAGCAGCCTTCGTGACAGCTACACGACACGTGTTCTCGGCACCTGCGGGTCATGTGTTCGCCGCCATTTGCGTCACTTCGGCGAGGCTGAGCCAGCGAATCGTGTCGGAGATTCTTGTGCTGGAGATAACGGGTCGACACGCCGAGCTTTCCTGTCCTCCCGGACACCCGTCGACACTACACACGCCGACCAGATAACTGTGCTAATGGCTTTCCGCTCACTTCCGCTTCGCACAAATACGACGTTGCTTGGTATAGGCTATTCACGATAAAATGAGCATTTTTGAATGCCGTCTTATTTGGAATAAAAGTCAATTCATATAAATGTTATTTTGTCTTCAGACGTTAACTTCTGAGTGCAGTGGAATATAGACACTGTGTTTTTTACTTACATGGCAATATTTATTAAAAAATATAGTTGAAGAATAACAAATGGCCGAAAGGAAAAAGTAACTAAGGCCTCAAAAGTTCTTATTTTACCGTGAACATCCAATATTGTCAAGGTTACTTCTACTCAGCTTGGGAAGATCAGTGTTATAAGTTTGGAAACCAAAAATTTTTGCCACTAGGTAAGCGCTAATGTCGCATGTGTACCTAATTTTTCTCTATTATCTACGTTAAGAAACAGGATAATTGTAATAAACATAAATAAATAATATAAAATGAATCCGTAAGTAAGAAAATTTTTCTATATTATTATTCACGTAGATAAAAATGTTATTTAAAAAAGACCTTTTTGGAACACTGCGCACGTAGAGAAGGAAATTTTTCCTATGCCAAACTCTCTCATAATAAAACTCGTTTTGTTCTTTACCTGAGTAAAATTAACCTTAGTATCGTCTATTCGCGGTTTATTTACACTTTTAAAACAAAATCTTTGAAAAATCACGCTATCTATTATGTACTTGGTTGTTTCCTGAATATTTCATTTATCACAAGTGTTTTATACTTGTTTTAAAATAAAAGTACCTTATATTTTGGTTAAATTAAACTTTTACTTATATTTAATGTATAAATTAGAATTTATTTGCAATAAATAGAGATAAAAACAGGTATAAAATAGGTGTGTTGGTAATAATAGTAAGAAATAGTTATGCAAAATGTTACTACACTGAGTGCGCACGAATGCGGTGTGCTGTCCCTTTGGTGTAATTTGGTTAGACCTGTGAAGCTTTGTTTGCACTAGGCGGAGAAATATCGTTGAAGTAGAAATTTAGCAGGGCGTCAGAAACGTGCGAGTGTATGAAACGAGGCTAAAACGTTCGCAACGCCACACTGTACTCAAGAACACAGAGGTGAGACAGCATTTTATAACGCGAAATCTATTCGTATACGCCATCAGAACGGCGTAACACGTTGGAACGCCACTTGCAATCAACGCCCGGTTTCGCACCATGCAGTGGCCAATCAGAGACATGACCCATTCCCGGAGTCTTGCGCAGCCAATCAGCGACCAGATACTTCCACTTCAAAGCAAACACCTCTCAATTTTGTCTCTTTGTAACGAGCGAAGAATTTTGGGCGGGTCTTAACAGCGAAGTCTTGAGAGCTGGTGACGATTATTTAGGCGAAGAGCCGAAATGAAAGGGCGGGGAATCGGGAGATCCCCGAGAAAAACCGCCGACCAGCGGCATTGTCCGGCACGATTCCCACATGTGAAAATCCGGGAGTGACCACGCCGGGGATTGAACCCGGTTCGCCTTGGTGTCGTCTCTGTGTACCTTATGTACTCAGTGGCAACACATATGCTTCTCAGTTAATTCGCTGAACGTAATGAGGTGGTGTGCGAGTGAAGTCGCTGATCAGAAATTACATGAAATGACTTTGGTTTTAGTAGCTATCCGCTGGCTGATCAGTTTTCCTTTCCGTAAATTCGTGCACAACTATAGCCCCTAGCGGAAGTTGTTTCGCCTTGATAATTCTTTCCAAGTAATGGGTTCCGAGTAATCTCGCAGTTCAGAAATTACAATGACTTCAATTATATCCGCTTGCGACTTCGCTATCTCGTTAGCAGAGAAGTCCAGTTCCTCAAGAGGTTAATACCACGAAGTACACAGTGTCTCGAGAATTTACACCAGTTAAAGTATCTTAGTTCTTGCTTTAAATATAATGGTTTAATAAAATAGCCAACATACGAAAAAAAAATAGGTTGAATAGGACGGATGAACTCGAAGTTTCAGCGAACCTTTCGAAATAATTACTGTTGTGAATATTAAATTCCACACACAGATATTACGAGAATAAGTAAATACAATTTTATATCACTTCGTTTTTCAATGTTTTTTTATTGGCAGGTCCGTTTTATAGTTAATTTTACAGTTCCACTGTATACGTTAAGACGCACACATTGTTTCAAACAGGCTTTATAAGTAGTTTTTTTTTCTTCCGGAGAGAATTCCTGTTCCCACATGCATACTAACGAAAATGATGCCTGAAACTGGCATATTCGCGTAGAATTGACAACAGACTAACTTGCCGAGTTACTAGGGTAGCAAAATGGTAACAAAATGTTCTGTAAATCGCTTAAAACGTGCCAAATTATATTTATGGGAATGTCAACCATTCAGTGAACGGTTGAAGTGTTTACTAGCAACCTACTTAACGAAAATAATTGCATCAGTTTAACAGAATAAACTTTTTAACAATATGAGTACCTGTTGCACGAGTAAATATAATGCGTCTATGTAGGCCACAGAAGATTTACATATTTGATATAAAACAAATAGTTATTTGATTTTGTTTTAATAAGCCCCTGAAGATATTTAGACAAAATGTTTTGTACATTTCCTAACAAAGAGTATGCTTGTATTCCTCACATGTTTGTTTCAAATAAAAATAATAATTTAAATGTGTGTAACCACTCAAACACATCCAAGAGAAGCTGCGAGCTGTACGTCTGAAATTGTACTGCGGGGCTAAATGGCGCGAACATTGCATGTTACGATAAAACCAAACCACTTGGCACAGTTGTTGGTTGGCCCCCATTCAATGATTATAGAAGCGTTCTCTTTCAATACCCCTCCTGAAAGGGCTCTCTTCTTTTTTTCCTTTTCGGTAGAAACATTTGGCTTGTACGACCAAAATGTAGTATAACAAATATATCTAAATTTCCTGTGAAGTTCGCCTTTGCCTTTTTTTCATATAGGCGTAACGGAGCTATTTTTAATTAGATTTTGAGAACCCATATGGAAGCCTGAACTAAACATTTTTGTTTATCAATTTCAGTTTAAGTAAAATTTTAATTCAAAACACAGTGCCAACTGTATGCACAATAAAAAAAAGCAAACTATTCAATTACATTTTATGACATAAGGGTAGTATGCCCTTAAACCCTCAATCTGCTCTCCAAATTTTCGTTTTATTAATATAACAGATAAGTTTAATCATTGCTATATATCTGATTTTGAATTTATGATTTCTATATATATATCTTTAAAAGTAAAACTCCTTCCAAGAAGGGAAATGCAAAGTGTGTTTGCCTTTCCTTCCACCGCAAGATAAAAATGTAAATTTATAAACATAATCAAAACTTTGTTTGTAAGAAACTATAGTTGTGATAGTTTTATGATTTTGGTAGTAATAAGCAACCAAGTGTAAGAAACGCTGGTCAGAATTTATTATTTCTCCATCACATGTCTCTAAAACGCAAGTGGTGCGTCTGACGCGGAGAAGAAAATTTTATTTTTATTTTTTCAGTTTTCTCAAAACCTGCTTTCCTTACGATTAAGCTGCATTTTCAAAATTTAACAAGAATCACATATTCTACTAAACAGATAATCATTTATTGTAAGTGGGAGGTAGCGTTAAGACCAATTTCTTTCTTTACAATAAGTGTGCTTGTGCTGTGATAAATTCAAAGTTATTAATTGGTTTAATAATTTTACTTTGAAAATTCCTGCTACCAGAATCAACAGAAGCGCCACTGCGTTCATTTTCACAATAACAGAGTGCAATGCGCTGCACGTCGACTTTCCTGCGTTTTCAACGTAACAAACGTCCTGACATGCAGTATACAGACATCAACTCCAAAACTGGAGGGCTTGTCATCCAATTTGGTAGGCACCAGCGGGTTCGCATGGCATGTTTTTGGAGGAACCGTTTCTATAGTCCATTCACGGTTTCTTCACACTTCTCGAATCGAACCTTTAAAAAAACACACAATGTGTGAAATGTTTGTTTAGTTCCTAAATGTGTCATTTATCACAAACGTTTTATTTTTGTAATAACATAAAAGTACTTTATTTTTGTTTAAATTTAACTTTCACTTATATTTTATTTATATATTATAATATTTTATATATAAATAAAAATATTAAAAAAGGGTATATAATAGGTGTGTTGGTAATGCCTAGTAATAAATAGTTATTATGCTTAATATTATTACACTTTGTGCGCAGGTATGCAGTGCGCTGTCCCTCTGGTGTAATATTCTTGCTTTGTACCACTTCCAGGAGTAATATCCTGGAAGTAGATCTTTAGCAGGGCTTCAGAGAAGTTGGAATTAACCGTGAATGGACTCTAATTGTCTGCCTTTCTTGGTGAATGATAGTCATGGTAAAGTAAGCACTTTTGGAATCAACCCTTGAAAAAAATATAATTGTCCACATGTACACATGTAATACAGTAGACACTGGCACGCTGGCTGCCAGTTAAGTTGACAATGGATTTATAAAAATACTTCTAAGACTTGAAGTTATATAAAAAATGTAATGTTCAAATGAAGTCAGTGTTGCTCGTTTTACACAAGGAATAGCACGAATTTCCGCATTATTAACACATATGCAATCATAAAAATTCTATGGTCTCTCTCGAATAACGGTTGAATAATGTGAGACGGTTCATAATGTCAATTTTACATATAGCGAAGGATACAAAATTGCCAGGAAAATAATTTCTAAGTAGGGCTTTCAAAAGTGCTCGGAATATTAAAAGTATTTTTTTTTTCTAGATCTACAGATTTTGTTTACCTGACTGGCTCTGTAGTATATTACAACAACAAACTTACTATAGTATATTAGCGGTTTCTTCACATCTCATAGACTATTCGCGGTTTCTTCGCAATTTTCGAAACAAACCTTCGAAAAATGACTCTTTGTATGAAGTGTGTGGTTGTTTTCTAAATATGTCTCGTATTGCTAGCGTGTTATACTTCTATCGAAATGAAAGTACCTTAATTTTCGTTAAATTGTAGTTTTCTTATATTCCATGTTTAAATTATAATATTCCGTATATAATTAATATGAACTAAAAAAGGAGAAAATAATGTGCTCGTAACGCCTAATAACAAATAGATTTACTGCAAAACGATATAACTTTTAGTGCGCACGAATCCGGTGCGTTGTCCCTTTTGGTGTTATTTTCCAAACTGAGTTTAGTTTTGTTTGCACGAGGCGAATGAATACCCTAGAAGTAGAACTTTAGCAAGACTTCAGAGAAGTTGTAAGTAGCCGTGAATTGAAGCGCAAGGACTGGCCAACACGATCCTTGTGAACACGCCCGGTCACAACTTCAACGCACACCCGACTGCGGCTCGAACCAGCGACGAACTCGCGACCACCCCTGCACCATGACAACGCGCCTGAACACTTGCACACTCTGTTTTTCGCCTCGCATTCCAACTGTGTGTGTGTTTGGAAGTGTTGGTAAAGTTCCCTGTGACCGGCTAGCCAGCCATGCAATTCCCTCTCACACCCTGCAATACGAAGTGGCTGAGGCAGAAACGGGTGAAAGAATAGCTTGGTAATTGTGCTGGAGGAAGGAGGGATATAGCTTAAATGAGGAAGGAATTAAACTTATGCATATAATAAAGTCTTAAAATTTCATATTCTGTGGTTTTTTTACGTAGTGTGTACAGTAAGTACGCAAAATATTATTTTTAATGAACTTCAAAACAGGTTCCATTATACATTACAAATATGCTTATAATGACACCTATATCTAAATTGCATTAAATATTTTAACATGGAGATTTTGCAGAATATTTAAACACCTTTTTAATATGATATTTTGTTGTACAAGCAACAGTTTCCTATAAAAACGTTAAAAACCGGTGTTAAGTCGCTATTAGAGAGGGTACAGGAGAATGCTGTAGATTACAATTTAAAAAAATTTATTTCTGTTGTTTGCAAAAATTATTTTAAAGGTCAAAGAGAAATAAAACTATTTATTTATGGATTACAGATTTCATGTCGATAGTAACACATGAACTTGCGCTTCATATTTGTAAATATAAATAATTTAATTAATGGTGGTAATTAAATTATTTTGTCCTTAGAGACTGTAAGTTTGTTTGTGCGATGGAAACAAAAACATTTCAGAAAGATCTCGAATTTACCTAGCTTATAATTTGTATTCAGTTCAGGCCACGTATTCCCAACACACTGTATTTACAAGTACATGTCGTGTCGGTTTTGTGCAAACTGAATAGGACGTGACGAAAGCGAAGTCTGGTGGGGATTACCAAACCTCGTATCGACCTATTCATGCCGCGTTGCATGAAAGCAAATAGAAAACCAGAATCTGCAATCAAACTAACCTCAATGCTTGGAATGTGGTCCTGGACTAGTTGAAAAGTGAGAGAGAGGCACGCTCTCTATCAGCCTGGAATGAAATCACAGACGAGTGTGTACATACAACTAAATAAATAAAAAAAACCACTGGACACACTGTGTCCGTTACATCTCGACTACACAATGTATACCAACCCATTTCTGGAAATTGTGTACTTCACACGCGCTAATTGAATACGTGTCTATGTTTGCAGTGGCAGGATTTTCTTACAGAATAGTGGCGTGAGGCTGCCCTGAATATAAAATTAATAAGCGATGAATTTCGTAACTGGAATATTGATATTTTGAATTTTACGCAAATTTTAAATTTCGAACTTTTTAGCACAAAATCGCCGTAGCGCCACTTAATCATTCAAAATATTCGCAAGAGTAATCGATTGTGGAATACAAATATTCTCCTTAGTTCTCTACAATAAATACTGACCAGGGCGTTTTGGTTATATCGACTGTAATTACACTGTTGTTATTGGAAGTCGCTACTCCTTCTTTGTTCAAGAGGCCTGCCCATCTGGAGCTATTTTCTACGTCTGAGGCCGAGAATCGCAAGAGCTATAAGGACGACTCTGCCACTCGCATCAAGTGCGCCATCGCCATAAGCGCAAGGCTCTCAACTGGCGTACAGTGTGCTCGTCGTACTGCCATATTATTTTATTGGTGGGGAATCTATAGCTAGGTTCATTGCAGGGCCCTTGAGCAGTTCTGAATGTATCTGACGCGTATATATAGGATACAGCTCTTTGAAAAAGGTGTATTTAGCTATGTCAGAGTTCTCTTCAATAATGTTTGTAATGTGCGTGTCGTCTTGAAAGCACTCAACGGGCCTCGTCGGAAGTGCGTGTTCTTTCCGTTAATCAGCACACTGGACGCACGCTTAATCGTTTCGTAGTAAAACGTGTGTTTCAAGTATGTAATATACTACGATGTTCAAGCGCCAAGTAGGCGGGAGCCTTCGTAGTTAGTCATCCGGGCATATTTTCTGTACATTCGCTGCTTGCGCGTTTACGTTTGTCTCGGCAAACAAATAATTTGGATACACGACTTTTTGCCACGAAGGTAATAAACCAGTCATCTAAGATAAGTAAATTTTCATTTTTATCATAGTAAGTGTATTCTAAGAAAGAAATAGTGAAAATGGGTAAGAAATGGCATATTTAGAGCCTGTTTGCGCAGTTTCAGGAGAAAAGTAAAGCGACACAGTTGCAGATCGATCTGTTGGCTTTCATCACGTGCAGTAAAATCCCGCTGTTAAGAAGATCCGGTTTGCACTGGAAAGCGTAACGACGAAAGCACTTCATTCCGGTTCAGCGCCTCGCGCGTAGAAGCGATGGGGCGATGGGCGCGCGTGGCATTGTCGACCGTGTTGCTGCGCCTAGAACGCGAAAATAACTCTCGGGCCCCCCGTCTGCTCTTAAGGTCTTCTTCTACCTGTCGTTTGAATGCCATTGCAGTGTGTCCGAAATCCGCGTTTTTTTTATGAAACAATTTCACGCGTTCGCATTACACCGAAATTAGAAAATAAAACACACTTCAGACGAAGTGCGAATAATACTCTACAAACATTGCGCCCGTAAGATATTCCCTAGCCATCCGACATAATTAAAAAACGACCATTTCACACCACTGTATTTCAAAATATATGGTTTGAAAAACGCGGAACGCAATAAAGGGACCTGAACTGAACGTTGCTTTAGACTTTCCGCATATAAAAATATAGTCACCACTTAAAGCCCCATAGGTACATGATGCATGACAACACTGCACGCCTGTCCAGAGCTTTGCACTTAGTGACTATGGCGCCCTTAATGTGTGTGACAGAGTCGCCCTTATCGCTATTGTGCTTCTCTGCTGTAAATGCTGGAAACAGCTCCATATTGGAGGCGCTATTAAGTGAAAATTTATTAAACAATCACAGGCTCATAGATGATAATACAAATTAATAGTAATTAGTCTTTCGCGCATTGAGGGCGCAGTATTTGCATTTGGAAATCGGAAGCAGTAGACTGCAGCCACTGTTTGGAAATAAGGTGACTATTTGATAATAATTGCTATTTTCCTAAAATACCTCATAATTAATAATCATGAAATGTTCCATTCTCAGCGATTGTTAAAACTGCTTATTAAAAATATATTAAATGTGTTTCATTGCAAATAAATCTACCTGTTAACAAATTTCTTTGAAATTAGCAGCCTGGCTGTTAACAGGAAAAAAATAATAAATGCGTATAATTTAAATGGTTCCTGTTAACTAAAGCAAAAGTGACATTGTATTAGCCTATCAACTTGGAAATAATAATATTTGATTGAAAAAAATAATGAATCCTCTTTACTAACTGAAAATAATATATCATGTTTATTTTATTAAAAAATTGACACTATTGCACAGGAACTGAGTGCATGATCAGAAAGAGGAGACCCAGAAAGAAAATATCTAATTTATACATGACAACTACGAACGGCAACACTGCACGCCTTGCGCGTAGGAGCGATGAGGCGCTTGGCGTGCGTGGTAATGTCGCCCGTACCGCACCCTCACTTCTCGCCCTTGAAGGTGCAAAATGGCTCTTGGTACATACGAGCCTTAATCACTGGGATCTGGCCCCAAGGGCCCCCTACATTGCTTGTTTCAGTGACGTTTCTACGGCGTCTCTTTAAACATTTGCATTGCGCAATTGCTACTCTATGTGACCTTGATTTTATTGCAAATGGATGATTCTTTATGGGTGTAGTGGTTTCTATGTCCAGCAGTGCATTATATCCTTGGACGCTATTGATGATATAATTACAGTATATTACGGACATGATGGAAACGTGATTTATATTTATGTTAAGTTATGAGTCTTTCGGTGCTTTCCCAGACAGTATTTTAATGGGCCAATACCGACACTGCAAATTAAAACTAACTTATGTGTCTAATATGACTTGAACCGGATGACTTTTAGAAAGTTTGTACTTAGGGTATGCGTGTGTTGCCCGGAGGTCAAATATCTCGACATGAACTAATTGAAACTGTGTAAATTCCTGAACAAATAGGTTCGGAATAACTGCGAACTAGTGTGAATTGCTCCGCTGTAATAATTTCTACGCTTCTCATTTTCCTATGCATGAAAAGTAATTATTTAACTGTGATACGTGGCCGGGATCACTGGTGAGCCTTCGGAGTCACAGTTTCCGGGCTCGAATGAATGAGTGAAGCGATTTGGGCGGCTCTTAACATCGAGGTCTTGAGAGCCCATGAGGGCGAAGTAAGGGGAGTATGGAGCTGCGCCGGAATTAAAGGGCGGGGAAAACGGGAGATCTGTGAGAAAACCCGCCGACCATAGTCCGGGATCGAGTCTTAAGACTGGCGGAGGCACTTGTCTCTCCAGAAATAAGTGTTTGTTACTTTACCGAGTAAGACAGAGTAGCGGTAAAACGCTGGACTCCCATTCGGGAGCCATCGTGATATGTGTTCTCCAGAGATTCACTCCAGGTGAATGCTGGAATGGTTCTTTAATATAGGTCATGGCCGATTCCTTTCCCATTTACCTTTATTTCTTGCGTTCCTTCCCCAAGACCTGGTCGCTGTTATGGGGAACTGAATATATCTAATAAAATAAATAACATAGATATTAACTGTCTCCCGACCAGCTTCCCGACATACACCGGGGCATTATAAAAGTAATTTATAATTCGCAAAACGTACATCCATATAGGTTGTGGGTCTCATTGAGTTGGCAGTCGTTAAAAATCACTCATTAAACGTCATATCATGAGCATTATACCGTAAGCTGGGGTCACTTTTTGACTAGGGTGACTTTGTAACACAGATTTTTTCACTTTCATTAAATTTTTCTTCCATTTCGCAGAGGTTGTTTAGAATGCGCAGTGGTTAAATTGACACCACTGAATATTTTAAACATTTAATTGAGATAGGGGAGTATTTAACTTTTTTTTATGTGTCACAAAATCATCCCACGGTACCAGTGCAGAAGAGCGAATATATGTAATGCGGGTGGGAGGAGTACTACAACGAGAAAACTCGCCGTTTTCAGTTACATCTAGCACGTTTGAACGTATGTGTCCACTGTTTATTTATCGCTGACAATACAATTCTTGTTTATGTGCACTTCCTGGCCTAATACCACAGTAAATATTTTTTTTTTTTGTGTTTTTACCATACCGGGATATAGAAATGATGACAACGTGTGTTTGGTAAAAGGATTTCCCATGCACTTATACCGCGATTCCCACAACTGTTTCTGAAAACTTGAAATGTGTGTGAAAAGTACTAAACATGGTTGCGACTTACATCCAGTTACCGACAGCAGTGTTCGGGAACGTGCGGCTTTTCCCGGCAACTCACATGTGCAGCAGGGAATATGATTGGCGCTTTCGTCAATCGTCGCATGTCTTATGTCCGCTGTGCGAAAAGATGCGTTTGCCATTTTATGTGGTATTTGTGGTGTGTTAGAAGATTGAAGAAGTGGTGGTTGTCTCATCAAATTCCGGATGCCGTGTAGGTAAGTTATTAATAATTTATACATCTACTCTTTACATAATAATTCTCACATCTTTCTTGTCCTATAAATGCTTTATGCATGTCAGAAATTAGGAACACGTGGCTTAAATATATCATTTTATTTCTGTTTAGGTGTTGTAAATTAGGTTAAACGTTCTTATGTCGAGGTGTTGCCATTCTTTCGATTGTTAAAATCTCGCCTTCGTAGGCACCCCACACAACTGAATTCCAGGAGCTAAAGAAGATGGAAAGAAAATTATATTCTATAAACAGTAAAGTCACAAAGAAGCTAATTTTAAAACCTGGAAAACACACATTACTTTATAATTATTTATATTTTATAAATGCATAACAGCTACACATAACCTAAACTAATTTGGGAGACTGAGTTTACTAATTCAAAATAACCCTAAATAAAAGTACTGGTGCTAAGATAGTTGGGGAATCATTATTTTCTGTGTATTACGTTTCTAGTACGCCCATAAAAAATACTTGACTGAAAAATAATCATTAAAAACCATAAAATATTCTTCATAAAAATTTTGCAGTATGGCATATAATGTGAGTAGTGTAAAGTTGTGGCAATTAGGCCATATTTTGTAGAAAGAAAGAAATTATTATTCCCTAACCACCACAAAAATTACATTCAGATTACAGGTATGGCAGTTACAATTAGTGATGAACAGCATTAGTAAAATCTTACAATAACCCATACTTTTTAGTGAAAGAATTTTAGCTCTGGCTTATTCACTTGGCCTGTGGCTTCTTTTGTTAATTAAGAGGTAGCTACTAATCAAATAAGTTGACATTAAAAAAAAAGGCTGATGTTTAAAGTTTACCAAATGGGTTGTTTTAGTAGCCCATGTACACTAAAGAATTCCTTTGAATTTACCAGTGACCTAAAATTGTCCCTTAAAGAGCATCCTGTAATACTGGTGTAGCCTAGGTCTGACAGTTCTTTCAATGTAACAGTGTTTATTGTGTATACAAGGTTTGAGAAAAACTGATACCTAATGAATAACCATAAAATGAATACACAAACCTCAAGTAAGGCTGTATGTAATTGTGAAGCTTTAGAGATGCTTCTATGACATTTTTTGGATCTTCCAAATTACCAAACGATGTGATTGTGTGTTAATTTTAAATAATCAAAAATAAACTAAGCAGTTTGGGCTGTGAAGATCAGCAAATATCTGAGGTAAACACATTATATAAATCTGGAACATTCTGAACAAGCTTGTATTATAATATCCGTTTACACAATATCCCTTATGAGAAGTCCACAAGCAAATCCTATTAGCATACTGAAATCTGTTTTATGTAGGTGTAGTAAATTTTGAGAGTTCCATAAATGTAGATGTAGTGCATTTGTTGCTTAGTAAGTGTTTCTCCATCGCAGCTATCAGCTGTTTTGCTGTCTGTAAAGTCAACAAAGTGTGTGGGCAGTTTTCAGTTACAATTTTAAACAAGGTTGGCCTACTTGTTAAAAACTACATACATATATACATTGTATACGAACTTTAATATACACATGTAGCAAATATAGATTTGGTAGTCAGAGATGTATATATATTTACAATTATATATCAGTTTAAATATATAATTAAAGTCAGAAATGTCATTATTATAAAGTAGAAGGTTACAAGTTTTAAATTTGCTTGCTTTTTTTGTATATTTTACCAACATGACAACATACATCCAGCAACTAATCACATTACATAATACTCATCAAATGGAAACATGTACTGCTTACGTTATCTACACGCTGTACATATTGGTCAAATTCAATGTAAAAATGTCATGTTGTACTAACATGAAACAGAGAATACCACTGCGACTATGTTTACTGAAATTTATAGTAGGTAACACAATAAATTGAATATAAATTTTTTAGTCTGCAAACATGATACATCACAGAATGGTCATTGTAATGTCCATTGTTACTTCACGGCAGTAGATACAGTTATTTCATAAATGTACAGTATCAAGGAAACTGTTGATTGCATATTACTTGTCCAATGTGTGCTGCTTGAGTGAGAAATTATCATTTGAGGTAGGGCACAGTAATACCTGTTTGGTTTTTATATAGGTTGTTTTGTAAATAATCTCCAGCTTTTAATTGTTTATATGGAATAATGATTTAATACATATTATTTCTCACATATTCATATTTTTTTTTATGTATAAGTTAAGTTCATCTTAAGTTATTATGTAACTTTAAAAATTAACACTTTCATCAAGTATGTGGTAGTTATTCAGAATAGGAATTTTTCAAAAAAAAATTAAGAAAAACTACCGATAAAATGGTATATGTCAACATTACTTATTACACAAAACACGAATTTACTAGGGGATCACAATATTTGCAACACATACTTCCAAATGCGGTAATGTCGAGGGCTATAAATATCGGGGAAATTGTGGGGTAAAACAAATAATTCTGTATAATTTATTTAAACAAATTTGGTTTTTGCGCTAAATGCAGGAAGACCTAACCTAACTTCATGTAACGTAACTTTCGCTGAATCATAACAGTGTATGTGTGTGTACCGCCGCGCGATAGCGCATCGGAACAAACTCCCTATTTTTCTTTATATAGCAAATTCCAACCTTTGCGGATGCAAGAACGCTTCAAGCTCTATACCTACTAAAACAGCCGGCTTGCCTTGAATCACTGTTATAAGGTATTAACTCTCCTGCTGACTCTGGGACACTGGCTCAGTGCGTCATGTTTGTCTACGCTTGAACAGTATGATTCAGTGCGAGGGGGTTCCGCTTGAATATAATTTATACAGGATCACAGTAAAAACTACCACCTATCATGAAGTTAGGTTTAATTTGGTTAGGTGTTCTGTATTTTAAATGGCTTGCGGCAGCAGTATGTAAGCCCTTCAATGCAATACTACACTACCCTTACTTTCCACGTAAAAACTAGAGTATAAATTATGTATATCTCCTTGGTTGTTTATTGCCGATAACTCGTTTATGTAACACGTTAACGTCTATTCAACTCGTCGAAACCCCACAAACACTCGTATTTCCGCACAATAATTATATTTAACACTTCACATTGACACAATTGCAAAGAAACGCCCTACTTTCGCACAATAATTTGATTTAACATGTCAGATGGAAAGAATCTCAAAGAAACACACTTTATAGCACTCGTAAATCACGAGCCTTCACACAGTCAAACTCAGTCGTTACACTGAAATTGGGCTCTCCCCCAGCATACAACCATCACGTGAAATAGCTAAGAACCGAAATCAATGTGCATTTGTTTCCTGTCTCTGTGCATTGTTGTTCAACAAATGTATCATGGCAATACACGTCAACTGCTTGTAAACAACACCTGTGAACGTATTTTTGTATGATATACTTTATGTATATTTTTTTACTACTAATATGTTACATAGTTAAATCCTGAGAATAAACATTAATTAATGTTTATTGGGATTTACTGTTTTCTAACGCTTTAAATTGGTTTGTGTTATGATTTTGTCAAGAATAGGGGGATTAATATCACCATAACTGAAATTTAAATAAAACTGCTAATTTTTAAACAAAATACTACTGATAGCTTTGACAAATGATTGGTTTCTCTGCCTAACATTTGGCTGCAGTTGTTTGAATTACTTAACATGATAATAATAAAATCCTTTTTGTATGTTGGAAACACTAATCTTGCGAGCCAATACGAGGCTTGACATTTTGATACACACAAGTTAGGAAGTAAATACTTGTCACCACAGTAATATACTACTCCTCAGAGTTAAAAATTTCTAATTTCCACAATTATGCAATTTATGTATATTCAGAGTATATAATTACGAAACAAAATAATACTAGTGAGAAATACAAGTCAGTGAGAACAAAAATATGGTTAAATAAGATTGACGTGAGTTTTGTTTTGTACTGAAACGGTAGGTCTGCAATTAAACGTAATTCATTGTGACAGCAGCCTTTATTTGATGTTTGTTGAGTTTAAGAGAATAACACAAAATATGCCAAACGTATTAACTTTTGTAATGCACCTGACTACGGTAAACCCCAGAGAAGCCAAATTCACACATTGCCTGTTCGCTCTAGTTATATCGAGTATACTACCAAAGTGTAAGTTACAGTGGTTGGAAAAGCATGTGTTTATAACACTATTTGGAGGTAGTGTCATTTCAGCTGCTTGACGTCTAGAATGGTAACTCACTTTGTAATTTTTCCCCTGATGGTACTTCGTCAAGATGACCTTTTTGGTGCTTATGGCAGTAGGCGCCAAATTCAGACGTTTGACCTCAGTACAGCATGTAAGAGAAAAAAAACTAACGAACTATTAAAAAATTCTGAGCAACAGATTAAAAAAAGGGAAAAAGGATGCTTCATTTGTATTGATATATCTTTAGTATTAATAAAAATTTGATTTTTTTACACTGATGTCACATTTTTGTATGTATTACAGTGAGGAGTGGGCAGAAATTTGTACAATGATAAAAATCAATTTCTGCACTTTATGTTAAAGGTGAGCAGAAATTTGCTAATTGATAAAAATCTATTTCTGCACCTTATGTTAAAGCTAGCGCACAGATGCGCTATTGTTGGGTAGAATAATTAAGAGAAATAAATCTCTCAGCAGCATACGCCTTGGCTATTTGAGATAGATGCCAGCCAGATATTTCCGTGCAACTGTATTTTTGATGCACTTCTGCGAAAGTATGTGTCTATGGAAATAAAAAATACAACTTTCAGGTATCATATTGATACAATATTTACTAAGGAACGTACATAAGTATATGAGGTTTTTTGAGTACCAGGCCATTACATAGTGACAGTATAAAGATGTCGCATTTCAAAAAGTGCCATTAAGTGTATGCCTCTTTTAGTATCATTCTTAAATATATACCCATTTTGCGATCGTACAATATGCACAGGCTACAAAATTTGTAAGTTTTACAGCTAATTTTGCAATTTTCTTTGCATTACTTTGTTTCTCGTGAAGTAAACTTAATTTTTGTATAAAATATTTTGTTGTATCAGATTTTAGAATTTCGTAACATATGGCTTCATTTCACTACTGTTTTGATTATGAAATTTTCTTTTTGTACCAAGACGTATTCAACAATATCTCAAATATTTTTCAATAAATATGCAAATCAAACACGTGTTCACGCAATATATAGGAGAAAAACTACTTGACTATTTATCATATATTTTTCCCAGACAAACATAGAGTGAACTTAATTTAAATATGCAAAAATGATTTTTAATGCCGAGGTTGTAAGATCTTTGAACCTCAACTTCACGTATCTTCACTACAGATTTGTTTTCCGTATTCGAGTAACGAGCGCCTGTTGCTACATGACCGTTAAACCGCTGTACATATAAAACATTATTTAACAAATCTCACGAGAAACTTCAGTTTGGTGTAACAAAATGACACCCTTATTTATTATAGTTAAAAGTATGACCACTAGAGCGCTCCCGTGTTCACTATATTTTTTACAATGTGGTGCTATGAAGCTCATTTATTTGTGGTCAGATGGTCTGTTTACTTTTCTGTGAAAAATATTATTTGCTAGTATGTTATTTCTGCTGTTGAGTTTCGTATTAACTGTATACAAATACGAGTATTTGAAGCTTTGTGGGATTTTATCAACTTCATACTGCATAATAACTGAACGTCGTAATAAACAAACAGTTTAACGTTATATAACCTATTTGATTTAATAGGACTGTAAAATTATTTTGCATAAATTGGAGATTTAAGCGGGATCGTATTAATGAGGTTTGGTTTTATTGCATGTTCTACAAGCAGAAAGTAAATCCATCACCAAACATTGCTTGAAGATGACAAACTTGTGATTTCTTAACTTCAAAAGAAGTTGTACCAGTACCTATTCATCACGTATTCATAATCAAAAGGCTTTATACAAAATGTAATCAGGCAGAGTTAACTGTGCTAACTTGGTCACTTGATCTAGACCTGTAATCAAGACAGTTTTAAAAGTAACCCAAACTTATGAGTTCGCAGGAGTTCTAAATGCAAACCTTGAGCATTTAGTACATTTGTTAAATGTTGTAATATGTGAAAAAATTAGTGACGGAATAGTTAAAAATATAATTCCTGTATGCTGTATATCTGGTTTAACTACATTTTTTTCATATTGCGTATTCGTATATTTTAAAACTCATTTCCTGAGCCACATAAACTTCCAGAATGTTTCTGCTGTATTTTCTTCTAAATTTTGAATATTTGCTGTTGCAGTGTTCACATAGTTTCGCGCCATTTGATTTGCGTCATCTGCTAAAGCCAATTTGCCCTGGTATCAAGCAGCGTTAGCACAGAGTTGATCAACTGCAGAGTTGATCAAGAACCAGTTTAACTTGGTAAACTTCCTTAAATTAGAGTGATTAGTTTTCAAACAAGCAGAGTGTAAACAGTTTTACTGTAACTGGGTTAACCTGGTTAACTTCTCGCAAACACGTAAATTGGGAAATTGCTTAGTCACACATATGCGTAGTTCATAAAATTTGGTTCATAGTGAACTGAAGAACATATTATTTATATTATGTCTTACTTGTTGGCAAGATATTTTAATTAAAAATTATGTTCTTTCTAAAATCTGGCCCAAGCGTTAAAGCATTTCGTATGATTTAATGTTATGTGCAGCGCAAATATAAAATATGACACTTTTTGTTGCGAAAGCAACCTATTTGATATAATGCGCTACTAATTCCAGCCACAAATGTATTTCTGTTGTTTCTACGATTGTCACTTTATAGTGTTTGCATGAGGAATGTAGTGTCTGTGTATGTACATATTGTACATCTACATTGTAGAGTAAGTTATGTCTAGAATTTGTGACATGTCCATCCCATGAGTACTCATGCTCAAGTAATATAATCAATATCAAATAAAGGTTATGATTGCATCATCAAAAAATTACGCTAAAACATATTACATGAAAACACCAACAAAATTGAAATTTATTCAGTCGTCAAGTGTTTTATATGTCATCTTCACTACATCACAAAAACTTTTATGATTTCCCTCTTTTCTTCCCCAATAACACATGAGAGACATCAAGTGGTCCACTATTCAATGATATTTCCATAGAGATAGGCGATAATCCTCTAGGATAGTAATCAAATACGCTTTACAACATAACCTCTTTTCTTTTCGCATAAAATGTATTTGGGTGATTCTGATAGCTTGTGAAAGACAGAGTGGAAGACAACATTTATAATGATTAAATAGGCATACCGAATTATTTGAACGCTGTTCTTATTTGAAGTTCAGTCGCAAGTTCAGATTAAAAAACAGAACAGCCTTGCCCTTGTCAGTAAAAATTGTGGCATGAAACTGTCATGCATTTGTGAATATATAAGTAAAACTTATTTATTTAATGAATATCGCAGTGGCCTTCTTTATGAAATGTTCGTTCAATCGTAGTTATCCAATGTTATTATATCTTCTATATTGTCTTGTAAACAAAACATTAATTGGCGTAAATTTGATACTTACTCGACATCCAAGCTGATAATTTTGTAAATATGTAATAACAATATATAGTATACTAATACTAGCAATGTTATGACATGTATTTTAAATTATACTAGTACTATTAAAAATAGGAAAAAATTCTCACACAAATGATGTCTATTTACCATACAATGTATCAGTAATAATAAAATAATGATATCTAAATTTCACAAACGAAATTAAAATCGTCATTGCAAGCAATGTTAAAATTTACTTCTTAATGACATCATAATTTTTTTTCTACTATGGCCATTATTCAATGTGATTCGTAAAAGTAATTCAGTTGATAGTATTAAAAAAATTTGTACTGATATTGTTAACAATCATTACAATATATATTACTTTCTTCTAGGTGCACATAATATGTGTTGTTGCAAGGAAAAAAATTGCTACATCTGTAAAAATGAAAAATAATTTTATTTTTTTTTAAGTTATACTATATAATGTGCAAAGATTGATACCTACTGGGCGCCTCCTGTTAGCAATCGCTATTTTATGTTGTTGTTATGCAAGCATAAACTTTTTTTTTAAATTAAATTTTGATATGTGTTACTGTTACCTGCAGGGTGAAGTGTAAGTGGTGTAAGTAAAATATGTGAACCCCTGGTTATCTGTATATAATTTTACGTATGACTCGCGAGCTGGGTTAAATGGTAGTGCTGACGGCTGTGAGTGCGATGTTGACGTTGTTGTACGTGACGTCAGGACTGGTGTTCATGTGGGCGTTGCGTGCGCAGACCTCTGGAGGAACTTTGGTTGAGAGCGGTGTGACATCACTGCTGGTCGCTGTTGAACATGAACTTGCGGTACCGTTGTTCTGAAACTTACAATGAAATGTGTTAGCAGAATGCCTGCACGGTTTGTCAAAACATCTTTTATAAAAATGTTTCCTAAATAAATAAAGAGGGCTCTATAAGTTACTAAAATTATGGTAGCAATATATTTCTGTGTGTGTTATATTGCTGGGTGTGTCCGACCTTGGAAACTGATGTATTTAACCGTGAGTTATAGCTCATTTATTTTTAAACTTTCGTCAATTGTTCTCTCGGGCGGTATACGAATATCAACTTACGTTACAATTTTATAGTTACGTTATGCTTGTAAATCCAGTTCTTAGTTAATGCCTATTTTCATACAAGTTTTTTTTTCTTTTTTGAAAATAAATTATTGTAGTTAGCTGTGTGCGCGGATAAACTCATAATTATTAAAATATTAATATGTACGCTGGACACCAACACATAGCATAAGTATAATATAATTACATTGATTTTTAAAAAACTAAGATTGGAATGAAATGGAGCAGAACATATAGCATATTAACAAAGCCGAGAGACATCAACACATAGTATAAGTATAACATAACGACACTTATTATGCAAATAGAATATAGTAGAGAGGAAAAGAACATATAAATAATTAAATACATAATAATTACACTTCTACTTTCACACAAACGGGTGGCACACAGGGGTTGGGGAAATCTGCACTCATGACTTACTCCCTGGAGGTCAAAACGAAAGTACCCTCGTGGTATACTTTCAAAGTACTGTGTAGTAGAGAAAAGACCCACAGCAAAAATCCAATTGCGCCCCTACTGCGTGAACTCTATCGAGGCTAGTAGAGCACAGAAAATAGGCCCCTCTAGTCAGGTCACAACTCCGCCAGAGGCCCAAAGATTGCTCCAAGTCTCACGCGAAACGAAAGGTGTGACCTCCTGAGTAAGTACTCCTTACAATTGGGTGGATGTGGGTAAACCGTGAACGGACAAACACAGTCGAAGTGGGTGTGTCTCAGGCACTATTACCATTTCGTTAAATACCCTTAACATTGCACACAATTAATCCTTCTCACGTCAGGTTCAGCAGTCTGCGTATCAAACAATGCAGTATGACTGGCACGGCGTATCGCTAGCACGTCCGAAAGCCACGAATATTGGCTAAGTCCTCGGATCACAGAAATGCATTCAACAGAATTCATTCTCCCCGTTTCCATATAGCACAGATTTGTGGGAAATACATGAAAAGATTGATAGTATGAGAAACTTAAACTATAACAATAAACTTAAGTTTAAAGGCGGTTGTGGCGGGAAGAAAACTGCATGGCGTGCGCGAGCACGCCGTTTCGTACCACAGCGGTGCTCGTGCTGCGAGGAAGTGCTGACGAGGGAATGTGTCGTCTCGGCAATTTCCAAATGCGTGGCGTGCGCTGGCACGCTATTTCGCGCCCAGCGGTGCGTGAGTTGCGAGGAAGTGCTGATGAGGGAATGTGTCATCTCGGGTAAATGATATATCGTCCTGCCACTTGGTAACTCATACCGCAATACGGGCTTTATGACAAAATACTAAAATTGTCATAGTTAACTGGTATAACTCATTCCCAAGCATGATATGCGAAGTTTCTTAAATATATAGTATGTATACTGAGGGGAAAGTTGAATAAAATATATATTTATTTTATCTGCACACAGTAATAGCTAACTACGTACAATATGGTGTACTGCATGGAGTTTATTAAATTATTAAAGTTACTCTAATGAAAATGCTTACAGGATTACGAATTACTATCACAGTAATAGTTAAATTTCAAATAACTACATCCAGCGCACACAGGTGATCTACATTTTAGTTTATATTACTAGCTTGGTATAGCTGAGATAAATTGTTTACACATGAATATGAGCAACTAGGGACTTGCGGTTCACACTGAAATTCTTTACATTTGAATACAGATTGTTATTTAAGTTTCAAATAATTGCGTTAAGTGTTTAGATATTGGGCTGTAAAAGGTAAATTATTATTTAAACCTGATACATTTTAAAAGTAGAAATTAGGACATTATTTAAATGACACTGCTACTTTAAAGTTTTAAGGTTAAAAGCGGACATGGCTGAAAGTTTGCTATTATTATTACGGAAATTAGCGTTGGTGGGTGGGGAATTTATTGAAATGGGGGTGGATGGTAGAGAAGCTGATGCAAGGCAGCGAGAGGGTAGGGAGGAACCAAGCCTCCACCATTGTTACGAAGTAAGCTTTTCAGCCAGGTACTTGAAAGTTGCTAGGGGTGTAGCTCAATAATGACTCATGATTCGGTAGAGCACAACAATATCTGATGAGGTTTTATTACATGAAGATTATACAGTTGCTATTTAAATGGCTATTGATCGGGGGAGCTTTACATTAAATACCAAGATGATTATTCATTACATTTAATTCTTGCCATTTTATTTAAACCTAACTGGAAAGTCATCACCTTGTTAATGTGGCCGCAGGCTGATTCTACGAGACGGTTAACGACGGCCGGACACACCCATCTTCCTGGTATGCTTCGCTGGTCAGGTCAACGCCCAAAGGACAAAATACGAAAATACGACTTTTCCGGGTTGTATGCCAGCCTATATTAAGCACGTGGTTCTGCGGCCCCGCTCAGTGACCGGTGGAGGGGATTTCTGCAACTGTCTTATCTCGCAAGGATCGACGACCAAATGGTGGCGTTGCAATCCCGCTCGTTTCCAGGTTTAATGTTTGAAGGTGTGATCAGGCAAGCCGTTCAGCTAAGGCCTNGGCAAGCCGTTCAGCTAACGCCTGATCACACCATAACACGGGGGTTAGGACTGCATAGTTATCCACGTTACCGTCTACTGTTGAGGTGCCTACTGTCGGCTCTGCTGTGTCCTCGGAAGCTGAACTAGAACTCCGTGAAGTTGTTGAGTAACACGGTGATGCAGCAGGTACACTGTGCATCTAGCTCACTAATGTCCGCCTGCGCAAATAACTGTGCCAACTCCATCTTGAGCACTGCTTGCTTTCTTGGCGAGAGATTTTCAAATGTTGCTGCGTAGCTCAAAAACAGATGATCTATGCTGTCAAGATCACGTTTGTTTTTATGTTTTTTTTTCCTGAAAGTAATGTATAACTTTGTCAAGGTCGTCCGTTTTTTTCCTTCCTCTTCTGGAGTTTTGCTTATTTTGAGGGCAATGCTATTTATGTCGATTGCCAATTGCACTTCTCATCCTGAATATGTGTTGAAGGTTCGGAATGCATTGAGGGTTCGGTTGAGGTTTTTGTCTGCTGCGACATAAGAGTTTGAAACATTGGAATCCTCAAAGTTGGATGTCGTTGGACGAGCTTGAAGCATAGGGTCCAAAAACGTCAAATGACTACTCCATGGCCACTTTTTGTATTTTGTACCTTGTCCCGTCGTACCTCTGGTGAACCTCTTGTATTATAGGTACAAGTCTCTTAGAATTTTTCCATTTATGTTTGACCGTTTCACCTGGAAAATCAAGGAATGTAATGTTTTTAAGACACCTAATCTTCTTTGGGGTAGATAAATTATACATGGAAGTGACCTACTACATTAAATAAAATCAGTCTTTGGTACTGTAGCACGTGATATTGTGAGAACAGGACTCTTGTGTAGTTTCACAATGATAATAAGTTTTCACTAGCCTACCGAGTAACTAACAATGTTTGTTTCAGATATTTGGCGACAGGCAACAGCCACCAGACCATTGCCTTTTCTTTTCGTGTTGGGCAATCAACTGTTTCGAAGATTGTGGGGGACGTATGCGAAGAAATTTGTAAAGTACGAGCAATACAGCCGATCTATTTGCCTGCACCCTCAGCAGAGACATGGCAGAAACCTGTGGCAGGATTCAGAGAACTTTAGGGGTTTCCGAACTGCGTCGGCAGCATCGACGGGAAACATGTGAAACTAAAATGCCCTGCTGGTAGTGGCTCAAATTATTTCTGTTACCAAAACTTTTTTAAAATAGTTTTTCTTGCTGTAGTTGACTGATACTATAAATTCATTGTAGTTGATATTGGTAGTTGGGGACGCCTTAGTGATAGTGGTATTTTTGAGAATTCGGCCTATTTTCGATACATTGTTGGAAAAACTATTCTTCCACCAAAACCATTCCAGGACTCGAACATCCACGTTCCTCATGTGCTAATAGGTGACGAAGGGTTTGCTTTACAGACGTATTTGGTGCGCCTTTTCCAAAGGCTGCAGTCACTAATGATACGAGAACGAGAAAATTCTATTCACAACTTAGTAGAGTGCGTCGTGTCGTGGAAAATGTTTTCGGCATATCAGCTCGAAAGTGGCGAGTGTTTTTCAGGCCCACAGAAACTAATTTTAAAAACAGCTGAAGGTATCATCAAAGCAGCATGCTGTTTGCACAGCCACATCCGACGAGATACTGAATTCACTGGTGCTGAAATAGAAGACATCGAAGAAACCGTTCAACCTTACCGTGCGTTCTCACACACACACACACACACACTCGCCACGAATCTGCGATCAAGCAGGACTGCCTTCGACGTACGTGAACATTTTGTCTCTTACTTTAACCTGTGGACATCGGGGAACATCTTTCCAGCTCAAACGCCTATAGGTATGTGTAGCTTTGATGTCCAAACAGCTGTTTAGCTTTTCTATAAAATAAAAAGTAATACAGATAATAAATTTTAATGCAAATAATTTAACATACTTTCTTCGCCCAATTCCTCTGATATCTCTCTCCATGCGTTAGCTTTTTTTTTTTTTAAATAAGGTTCTTATAATCCAGATGACTTGTATCGTACAAGAAAATAACGTGTTCTAACGTACTCTTTCAACAAAGCTTGCAGCGGCAAATGTGTATTTAGTGACGAGCTGCCCTCTCGTCGCCGCGATACAAACTGGCCCGCCGCGGCAGCCCGCCCTCTCTGTGACGAGGGTGATGCAGTCTTGTGCAATACAAAGACGGCGGTAGCCCGCGTTCTGTGTGGCCAGGCCTCAAGACAACATTCTGCAGTCCAGCAACCACGCTGTTGTTTGCAGCACACAGCCGACAGTCGTCTGCTGAGGCAACCCGAGACAGGCAATGCAAACTGCCGTGTAGTGTGGATAGTACACAA
This sequence comes from Clitarchus hookeri, assembly GCA_002778355.1. Classification (NCBI taxonomy): domain Eukaryota; kingdom Metazoa; phylum Arthropoda; class Insecta; order Phasmatodea; family Phasmatidae; genus Clitarchus; species Clitarchus hookeri. Next base: position 562,845 of record NQII01000199.1, on the reverse strand, counting down.
GAGAGCGTAATGTAAAAAAACTATCGCCACTTCGTCGTCGAGTGTGGTGGGAAGCAGATCGTCACGACTGCGTTCACATACCGCGATCGCATACGCTGTCAAAGTATGAAGGAGGAATCGATGGTTGGAGACTTACCATCTGTAACACTGGCTGCGTAAGGGACTCTGGATATTTGCTATTGCTTCACGGAGACAATGGTACCACTGCGGAAATACTCTCAGTAGAAGTTGTCATGCACGGCGACATGAAAGTAGCCGTTGAACGATCAGCGTTGCATACAAGACTTGCCACTGCCATAACTGCGACGTTGTGTTTCCCCGCAGTGATAGCCTGTATAGCCACAGCAACTCTTCTTTACGGTCCGAGGTGACCTTGAGGAGTTTAACATTTTCATTGGGACACCCATCAAGGGCAGACCCGTTGCCAAAGGAGGGAGGAGGGAGCATAGGGGGATCGGGCCCCCTTAAATATTATTTTGCCCCTCCTAAATGTTAATTTAATAAATTATTTAAATTTCTGTAAAAAAAAACCCATAACACTTTGGTCTACGAGAAATTACCAGTAAGAGTGTATTTTTGTCTACACTCAAAACTTTTACAAATATAACATAAAGTCTGTTCAATAATTTCTATTCCATAAAAACATGATGGATTTTAGTTTATATTATTAACTCTAAATTAATTATAGGATGTGAAAACTACTCTCAAATTAAAATATTTTGGTTCTCGCTAATACTCTCTCTCTCTCTCTCTCTCTCTCTACGCACACACTCAGGTAGGGCAATCATTGTCCCACCCCTAAGTGTAAGCCTGGCTACGGGTGTGAGTGCATTAATAACTGCGAAGCAAGGAGATGTAGCGCAGTGATGAGTGTGAATGCGCACTTGGAGCGGGTCGTTTATAGGTCGAAGCGGACGTGTCGTTGACCAGCGCCAGCCGTAGAAAGGTCTCGGCAGGAATGTCCTGGGCTGCATGTTTGGCAACAGCGCAGAGCCTACTCCGGCGCCGGGCCAAGTCTCCCACGCGCGCTGCCCTCGCCGCCCAAACACTCGGCGCTCCGTTCATCCAGGATGTCTTGGTTCGCGCGTGCGTGCTCGTGCATTTCGCCGTTTACTCGTACAAGAGCAGTCATTGGCCCGACGTGCTGAAAATAGACGCTATATTTAAACTGTAGGTATTGAGGAGGAGGAGAGGGTAAAGCAAGCTTAAGTGTGTTGACCACGAAAAATTTTGTATTTATATACACTGGAGAGCAAAAAAAACTGGTATAGGCGTGCGTATGCAAATAACAGAGGTATGGAACCAATCAGAGTAACGCGATGCGGTCGGCAGCTAGATCGGTTACTGCTGCTACAATGGCAGGTTATCAAGATTTAAGTGAGTTTGAACGTGGTGTTATAGTCGGCGCACGAGAGATGGGACATAGCATCTCCGAGGTAGCGATAACATTTGGATGTTCGCGTACGACCATTTCACGAGTGTACCGTGAATATCGGGAATCCGGTAAAACATCAAATCTTCGACATCGCTGCGGCCGGAAAAATATCGTGAACGAACGGGACAAACGACGACTGACGAGAATCATTAAACGTGACAGACGCAGATTGCAATGCTGGAGCATCAACAAGTGCCAGTGTGCGAACTATTCAACGGACAATTATTGATATGGGCTTTCGGAGCCGAAGGCCTACTCGTGTACGGCAGGTGTACCAGTTTTTTTTGGTTCTTCAGTGTATTTGTACCACATACTCTTCTACTTGTAGACATTATCTGCAACTACTTTTTTCTCAAATAATTCTTTTTAAATATCTCGATTTTTTGCATAATTACATGCCAAAGTCGAAATTTTACTATTATCGTAAGGTATAGATAAAATCAGCCAAACTATTTGCAGAAAATGTAACAAGAGCAACTGTAAGGTCTTAACATAATATTAAGTTATGCTTAGTTATTCTACAGAAATTCAGGGGCAGCCACAAATAAAAAATATTCAAATATTTCCTTGTCAGCAATTTTTTTTTTTAATGCAGAAACATTTCCTTGCACGATTTTATAGACGTCTTATTCTTTCATTGTGAATTATCTCATTTCTGTACGTAACATAGTTTTCGTTATTTTTACATTTCTAAAACAGTAGAACTGTGATTTCGACATGTATTATGCAAAAAACGCGAGGTCAAATTTTTCTTTGCGAGGAACGAGCAATAATTAATAATGTACACAAGTTGAACAGTATGTGGTACAAATTTAAAATAACACATTTTTTCGTCGCCAACGCCCTTCAGAGTGCCGCCCGCCCGTCGCTTTAACTGCGTTGCAATGTTTGAAATACACGTTGTTTTTTTTTTTTAAATGAAAACCACTTAATATGTTTCCATTATAGCGATATCCGAAAAGAAAACAAAGTTCAGACAAGGGACGAATAACACTCTAGATATCACACAAACTATAAACACCAATCCAGAGTCCACCAACCTAACAATAAACTAGTTTTTTTTTCACGCTGCTGTATTTAGAAATAAACTAGTCAGAAAGATGCAGAACTATCATAGGCAGCTGCACTGAACTTAGCTGCAGACTTCCCACCAATAACGTCGTAGGGTCACCGCTGAAAGTCCGATAGGCACACGCAGTGGGACGAGGACACTTGCACTCAAGTTCAACGCCTTACGCATAGGGGCGATGAGGCACTAGATGCGCGTACTAGTGTCGCCCTTGTCGCCCTCTTGCTCCAGGTAGGCGGCACCATTAGAAAATGTGAGAGAGATACAGGAGCGTAGTCAAAAAGGGCGGGGTTTGTAACCTATCCCCCCCCTTTTTTTTTCTCTTTGCTACTAAAAGTGTCTGTAAAGAATTAATGTTAAAACTATTAATAATCATATAATTGTCATGAAATGTGTAATTGCAGTAAACTATAAAGCGTTTTGTTATTCTGTGAGGTAATATTTCTCCTATAATTTGTCCTAATGACACATGTCAGCCAACACTAGTAACACTGGTATAACGTTTTCCCTCTTCACCTCAGTCAGCGTAATCGCCCCTTTAAAAATCTCTGGTTACGCCACTGAGGACATAAATTGAAACTAACCAGGTTAATCGTCTTTTGCAGTTTTATCAAGACCAGTACAGAAGAACAAATGAAGGGACGACGCTAGATAATTGTTTTTAATAACATTGCGAGAAAATATTTTTCAATAGTGCAGTGTGGCTGCTGATTGTTTTTTCCGACGACGTGAAACTCTGTATGTTATTGCGGAGCAAGGTGTTATTAAAAATACATGCACCAACATGGCGAGCTAGTTTCTTTCATAGTTGGCAACTACAGTTATCTACTTTAGCACCGAACTTATTGTTTTCTAGTTTTGCTTTAAAAAAAAACTGTTGACTTCATCCTACATATTTGGAGTTAATTTATGTTCCACGCCATTTTAATAGGATGCGCTAGTGGGTTATGCTGACATTTTTGAGTTCCAATTGGTTTAGTTATGGGATTCTTGAAAACGTTGTGATCTCGAGTGCCCCTTTGATATTATGCACACTCTGCCGGCCCCCCAACCGTTTCTTTAAAACAAGTTCAGACAATGTTTTCACGTATGCAGCCAATTAATTTTCCATTATATAGATTGTTACACACTCAATTTTAATTTACGACAAAATTTGTAGAAACCAACTTTATTAATGATAAAAAGGTCACACGGTTGCAACATTATTACAAAAGCAGTATGGAAAGTAAAATATATTAGTTTCACTACGGACACACGACTATGAGCTCAAGAAGCTCCGCGGACCACAGATTACGAATGACTCTCTCTATAGTTCGTCCCGAGAAACTTTCATCAGCAAAAATCTCTTTCTAAAAATTTACTTTTGCTATGTGTGTTGCGGTAGAATATAGCAAAAGTAATATTCAGACAGAGTAAATGAGGTTATGTAATACGGCACGGGAGCGGGTACAGTGTTTCAAAGTTGTGTCTTCAGTAGACTTACGCTTTGTTTGCGGCAGATGATGATGTAGTTCTTGTTATCAGGTTTCACGACGCGTCTACTTTACGAAATTTCCGTGCATTTACAAGATGTTATAAGAATTAAAGTCGCTGCAGCTGAATATATCAGATTTCTATTATCTTCGGCAAAGTATAATTATTAAGTGCATGTGTGTGATGAAGTCGCCAATAACCACTTCATGCATCTATGCCGTGGCAATGCAACAACACACAATTAAAAACTATAGCACCAAACAGAGCCATTCCTTCTAACCTAAGTATATAAGAATAAAAACACTTAAGAAAAACTTTGCTGGCATCTTATGGCTTGCAGGAAGCGTTTTCGGCCATTAGAATGACAAGCAAATGTCATCAATTACTATACATGTATTATCTTTTGATTAATTTTAAACTTTGGCACGCAATTCTTTACGAAAATAAAAGAAAAAAATGAATGTACAGGTTATAACCTAAAGTGATTATTAAAGGAACTATGGGGCCCCCCAAAATATTAATTTTAAAATGCGTTTAGTTGAAAATATCAGAAACCACGGCTACCAATATTATGTTTTCCTAACACATATATTGCTGTAAATCCAAAATCTTTAACCATTTTGAACGAATTGCTTTAAAGGTTTTGAAAGACATATATCTGTAATCCGGTGACAAGGGCAGGGGGCTATAGATTTGTGGATTCGTCCGCCATCTTGGATGACGTCACCACCGCCATATAATATTCTGCCACATTGGATGTCCTTGAGCTTTTCAAGACTGCCATCTTGTTTTGAGTACGCCATATTGTTTTCACCACCTGCCATCTTGTTTCCACTTGTCTTTTGTATACATCGGCTGTTACTAGGGGGCGCGCCAATCGTTCGACCACCATGTTTNTCAGTTTACCTCATTTAAAACTATATGTTCCTACCCTCCTTGGTAGACGAGTGGTCTAAGGCGTTTACCTAAATTTCCATGTAAAAGGGAGCTGGATCGAAACTGCTCACCTCCACATGATTTTTTTAAGTTCTGGAAATTAAATAAAAATAGCAGTGCTTCTAGCAACTAACTCCAGAACTAATATGGCGTTTGATTAATCGTGTGTGGGTGCCCCTAGCAGCCAACTCCAGAAACACACTCCAGCGCACTCTAGATGCCATCTCCATAAAGAAGCATGGTGGTCGAAAAAAAGAAGTGGAAACAAGATGGCGGACAACTTCGCTACCAAAAAATTTATTGTAAATGTCTTTCATATGTCATATTGTCGAAGAGTGCACGGAAAATGTGCGTTGTGTCTGTACGATTCGGAAATGTTTAATGTGTTTGAGCTAAAATAAATTATTGATAATTTTGTGTCTTCCTCTTGTGAAATATTATCTCACAATCCTTTATTATACAGAATTACATCATTAAAAATAACAACAGAATTATTTTTGCGTTCAACCAACGGAATTATTTCTTCATTACTATTGAAAAATAACCAACGTGTTCTCTTACATTTTATTATTAAAACAAACTAAGAATTTTCACATTACTTATAATACAGTAAATTCACTTGTAACTCAGCATTATAAATGTCGAATTTTTTTTTTTTAATATCAAATAATGGATTGTTGTTTTGCCATAGCTTACTTCGCAGATAAAATATTTGAAAACGAGTGTTGTTAGGGCATGGTGTATGTATTAACAGGTATTTGCCAAGTTCACATTATTTTGCCCATGTTGTTGCATCTGTGTCTGTGATAGAGTTTAACTAATTATTTAGTCTTTTTCAATATCACATTAGAAAATACATTTGGAAATCAGGCCATTTTGTTTCGTGGAGTTCTGTAAAGTACTCCTTATGCAATAACAATGTTTGAAATATAATATTAGTCTTAACAATAAGTCATAAAGAGACATGAACACAAGATGGCAGATACAACCGCCTTAAGCAAACCAAAAAGACGTAGAAGGAGCATTGCACAAGCTTGTCGCACAGCGAAGTATTAATAGAAGGGACAAATCGGTGCTTGGCAGAACTCCACGTTCACACCTACAGGAAACCTAAGTCCAGCTGTGTACCTGAGCTGGCACGCAAAATGCGTTGCATTAAGGCGCCCGTCTACCCGGCGCTTGAACTGCGTTCCAGTGTGTTCGAAATACACGTTTTTCAACGAAACTAATAAGCGTGCGTCCAACGTGCTGATCTACGAAAAGAACACACACTTCAGACGAGAGCTGTTAAGTACTTTCAAACTATCACGTACGTTAGAAACATCAATTCAGAGTACTCCAAAACCGCTAAAAA
>NQII01000199.1:539309-555723 GCA_002778355.1 Clitarchus hookeri | reverse complement strand
CATCCCTCAATTGCTTGAAGATTCAACGACTTCAGAGCCATTCCGTGTCGGTAAGTCGAGGGAAATTCGGTATACTTTTGAAAGAAAAGAAAGGTAATTCTGAGCACTTAGCGAGAAGAAATATACTTTGGTTCTAGAATTTCTACTAGCTGTTTTTTTTTCTCAACATTGCTACACTTGCAAAACTTTTAATCATAACACAACATGCTAATGCACAGGCAGGACATACTTTCAGCATTGTCACTGATGTTAAATGTAATAAGCGTAATCGACTTGGCACAAATGTGTTTAATTTTGTGAGTAATTCCAAATAATTTTCTAAATATTAACAGTACTTGGGATTATAATGAGAGGGAAGGAGATGAAAACTGTGATTTTTAAAATTAGTGTTTTAGAATTGTACCTTTAGGTGCTTTTTTTTTTTTTTTTTTTTTAAATTTTGAAAGAACATCGACTGTGTTAGGTTTTGGAGATATAAAAGTCTATGATTTCAACACATTACATATTGTGTTTAATTTGGTAATTTTCTGCACTGAATGTAAACATGGGATTTGAAAAAAATTTTCTTCGAAAAAGGGAATTTTTTTCTTTGTCTGTTGCCATCATCGGAGCTATTGTGCAGATTTGCCCAGCATCACGTCCAGTGGCGCAACTAGAGGTGCGAGGAAACATCTGGGCCAGGCCACCTCTGCTATAAACACCGCAGTATAGATCTCTGTCGGCAGTCTTGAATGGCCATTAATGCAGTGTGTGAGTGAGAGTGTGAGTGAGAGAGTGTGAGAGAGAGCGAGTGTGTGTGTGTGTCTCTCTCTCTCTCTCTCTCGTGCGTGATTTGGAAGACGACAGGAGACGATGCAGCAGCCAGTGAGTGCGGTGTGAGACTGTCGGGAGAGCAAAGACTGGAATGTAAGAAAGTGGTACTTGAAACTGTCATTTGGATGATTTATAAAAGACTTGTAAATAGAATTGATTGGAACTAATTACACATTCGAGGTTAGCGTTTAAATTGCGCTCATTTGGGGGGGGGGAGCAAAATAAGCTATATTATACAGTTACATTATGTAAATAATAACTGGATGTATTGTTATGCCAATGTAAAGACGTCATTACTTTTATCATTTCATTACGAACTATCACTCAAGAATCTGGATATGCCGTAGGGAACTTTCGAGAATACACTAATTTAGCAGTTTCCGAGCACCCCTGCTTCTCACGTTGCTTTATACACCGTCAACCGGGAAGGTTTCATGGGGCAGATACAGAAAGGTCGCAGCAGGTGACGGGAATTACTCCTGCCCCACCCCCACGAATAAAAAAACAAGAGGAATGGAAAAAATTAAGCTTGGTATATAGTACACCAGCCTGAGTCTCTTAGGTTTTATATTTTATTCAGATTTCACAGTCGCACGTTTAAGTGACAGCACTGTTATGTAATTTTCTATCTTGCGGTGTTTGTGACCGACCTCTGTAATGTCGACATACGTCCACCCTTGTATTATGGCCTTATTAATGAGGTTTGTGCTGTGGCCTACATGTGCCCGGAAACCAAATGTCAAAACAACTTTCTAGCCACGAAGCTCACTAAAACTGTGTGATAAGAAGATGGACGATATCTCAGTGGACCACACCACCTGATTACTTCAGAGACAAATGATGAATGCAGGGTAAACTGTAGTAATATGTTTTCAATATTATCTCATNACACCACCTGATTACTTCAGAGACAAATGATGAATGCAGGGTAAACTGTAGTAATATGTTTTCAATATTATCTCATATGTCTCTTTTGCACTTTTTGGAATTTCACATTAATATACTCCCACCATTCGTGTTATATTATTTATGTTAGTAATAGGCCTACTACTAATGTAGGCCTTGTTTAAATAATTAAATTTAATTTAATTTTTGGAATCGAGAATCAAATGTGGTATCGGCACTGAGATCGAAAATCGACGGAAAATGGAATAGTTACATCCCTAGTAATAACGCTAGCATCGCACATCCGAGTCGATCGTGGAAAGTTGCGCCGAGNACACCACCTGATTACTTCAGAGACAAATGATGAATGCAGGGTAAACTGTAGTAATATGTTTTCAATATTATCTCATGTGTCTCTTTTGCACTTTTTGGAATTTCACATTAATATACTCCCACCATTCGTGTTATATTATTTATGTTAGTAATAGGCCTACTACTAATGTAGGCCTTGTTTAAATAATTAAATTTAATTCTGTAAAGTAATCGTCTGTAACTCAAACAATCGCGATTTTTGGAATCGAGAATCAAATGTGGTATCGGCACTGAGATCGAAAATCGAGGAAAAATGGAATAGTTACATCCCTAGTAATAACGCTAGCATCGCACATCCGAGTCGATCGTGGAAAGTTGCGCCGAGTGCGCGTTCAGAGCGATGTGTAGTGAAATAAGAAAATGGCGGTCTCACCACAAACGTGCCGAGTGTTGGGAACGATAGTGCGTGCGTGCTCACAGATTTGTTGTGTGCGCAGGGTAGCTCCCGATGTGAAACATAGGGTATTTCAAGACTATGAGGTCGGCATTAATGAAACACTAAACGACTCCTGCCTCTTTCCCTTTGGGCACGCTAACATTTCAATATTGTTAAATGCATTCTTTAATCTAAGCCAATGACAATTCCATCAGTGTGCAAGATGTTCTGTATGTAGTCCATTCTCCGTCACTTTCAACTTTAAACCCTGCTGAAGTTCTACATCCAGGATATTCCTCCGCCGCATGCAAACAAAGCCCAACAAGTCTAGAAAATTACACCAAGGGTCAACGCACACAGTGTAACAACATTTTGCACAAAAACTATTTCGTACTAGGCATTGCCAACACACCTATTTTCAGTCAGTTTGAATTATTACTAATTATGAATACAATTTATAGTAAGAAAGTTCAATTTAACCAAAAATAAGATACTTTTATGTTAANTTCAACTTTAAACCCTGCTGAAGTTCTACATCCAGGATATTCCTCCGCCGCATGCAAACAAAGCCCAACAAGTCTAAAAAATTACACCAAGGGTCAACGCACACAGTGTAACAACATTTTGCACAAGAACTATTTCGTACTAGGCATTGCCAACACACCTATTTTCAGTCAGCTTTAATTATTACTAATTATGAATACAATTTATAGTAAGAAAGTTCAATTTAACCAAAAATAAGATACTTTTATGTTAANTATTTTAGTGCTTAAATAACCGTGGACATCCTATACTAGTAATTTTGCAGGATTTTCCGCTGGGTTGGACGGAAGTTCCATCGGCTTGCAACCATGCCTTTTGAAACAGTTTCTACAAATTAGTAAACTTATTGCAATGCACATGCTAGGATTGAACACCTTTCTCGCTTTGGCACTAACTACGTAAATCCACCAATCTTTAACGCCGCGCTTCTCGTGTGAATGGCATGGACCAGTCAAACAGCTTAACCACGTCTGATTAAAAATGGCTTTCCATTTTCCAGATAGGGACTCGAGCAAGCTCTTGTGGAAATATCTGTTACACTTGGAACATTTGGTATCAACACGTGATTCTGGATGCGTAAATTTTTCCAAGAACACTGCCACAATTTTTGTTTCGTTTGATACAATTTAACAAGTTTACATCATTTGCCCAATGTGCATGAAAAAACAAAAACATCCAGGATAATATAAGGTGACTAATACACACAAGTTGTTTCTGTTAAAATATCTATATATTTTCACATACTGTACAGAAACGGTGAAAATGGAGTTACACTTGAGAAATACAAAAGCATCGTACAATTTAGGCACAACACTACCCAAACATATTGTCNGTAAATCCACCAATCTTTAACGCCGCGCTTCTCGTGTGAATGGCATGGACCAGTCAAACAGCTTAACCACGTCTGAATAAAAATGGCTTTCCATTTTCCAGATAGGGACTCGAGCAAGCTCTTGTGGAAATATCTGTTACACTTGGAACATTTGGTATCAACACGTGATTCTGGATGCGCAAATTTTTCCAAGAACACTGCCACCATTTTTGTTTCGTTTGATACAATTTAACAAGTTTACATCACTTTCCCAATGTGCATGAAAAAACAAAAACATCCAGGATAATATAAGGTGACTAATACACACAAGTTGTTTCTGTTAAAATATCTATATATTTTCACATACTGTACAGAAACCGTGAAAATGGAGTTACACTTGAGAAATACAAAAGCATCGTACAATTTAGGCACAACACTACCCAAACATATTGTCAAGTCGTAGATAAGCACAAAATCAGCACTAATCATTGAGCAATTCCTGTGTTTACCCTTTACTACGCATCTCAAAATATAAAGTACGTGTAAAAAAATCACTTTATTGGCAACCAAACTTGCACAAATATAATATACAACGCACCCACCAAAATGCTTTTTCCACTTGAGATAATTACGGCAGATACTCTTACCAAATGGACAAAATGTCTATAAGCATTTCTAACACTGCAATGTGTATCCATGTACCATAATATTCGGGCCTATAAGGTCGGCAAAAAACACACATTTCTAAAATGCAAAAGTTATAAAAAATGTGCCTAATGATTAAAACTGAAGGCAAAGAGACTAAGTCAACGTAAAACTTAATACAAAGAAAAAATAAAACATTGAAATAAGCGACATAATGAAGTACTAGAAAATGCCGGAAACAATTCTGCCAGATTGCTTTCTGCAGGAGACTACGTTTGACCTGTGTTGAAGGTAGAAATTGTTAACTGAAGAAAATTAACTAGTTACTATTTTTTAGTATGCAGAATTTATATATTTGAATTTGACTACTTCTGAGCACGTGGTAATATGAAGTCCAATTCAGTGAAGTTAATTTACAAATATTTTAAAAGAATAATCAGTCTTGAACCAGAAAGAAAGAAAATTGGGGCAGACAGACTACATTCTTCACCAACCTGACTAGACAGCAGCAGCATTCTGCTAGCCTGGAAGTTTTACACTGATTTACCTCGCTCCCAGCTAGTTCTGTAACTTCACAATTCATCTACCAAGCAAGTGAATATTGGCAATAAATAGAGTTTAATCTACTCTACCTTCACTTGCGCCAAGCTAATGAAAAACAAATAGAACTATAAGAGATTAATTAAGCATTTGAACAGTTTCACAACACTTTATGCAAATGCTACTGATAAAATATTTATTTACACAATTTCTGGAGACATTCACATCCTTTACATTTATGGAAGACTAAAATTATGTACATGGAATCTGAACGAGCGAACGTCAAACCTTAGACCCGAAGACGTGTGAAATGAAACTACAGTGAAACCATGCAATATATACTCAGAGCCGTGTTACATGGCAACACCATGCTTCACAAGAGAGCGCACATTACACAACGCGAAGCAACTGAACATTTCAGTCGAAAGGCAAACCAATCAACACTCTTCGCATCTCACTTGCAGCTACAGTGGTATCTTTAAGAAATATCGCAGACAATGTGCAGGGAACAAACGGCTACTTCTAATACTACTCTACATATTGTATTCCTTTACATAGAAGCTATGATTCTATAAAAAAAAACCAGGGTGGAACAAAAGCCAAAATGTTCAGTCAGAAACATAAGCGGTATCAGGCTATTAAAAGAATCCTAACTGTAACGCTCTTTAAAACTACACAACTAAAATATATTTTCAAAATATATTGGAAATAAAATATTTACAGCAACCTAGTAACTAATATTTNAAAATATTTACAGCAACCTAGTAACTAATAATTCACAGTAAAATAGTCCTTAAACTTTCTTTGCACTAGGGACTTTAGCTCCTGGCCCAACCTCATTACTTTAAGAACCAACTAACTGCAATGCAGAACACGCATTCGTTTCTGTTCCTTTCTATCTCCCGCATTTATTGTACATGTCAACTGCAGTTAGAAGTCTTGAATAGGGTACACATTTCAACAAATACGAAATTTAACCACTGTGACAGCAAGTTCTGCACCCTTCTAAAACAACATTGGCACGGCAGCAGGAAATAAAAAGCGCTAGAGCTACCACTAAAACAATTACAGTGTAGATTTAAAACATTCCTCTTACTGTATCTAAAATTTAAACTGTCATAACAGTAAATATTCTCGAATATTGCTTTTTCCCAATGAAAATGTTGCAAAAAGTGCCAAAATCTAGTAGTAACTCTTGATAGGAACTGATAGTGTAAAATATAGCCTCCAAAGTATAACTTCACGATATTACGTTTTCTTGAGTCTATGAAGCCTTACAAGCTTTGCTACTGCATATTAAAAAATATTTATACACACCCTCCCATAAAATGGCAAATTCGTTAGTTTCACAATAAATCAGTCTTTTGGTTCTCGGTTACAAATCTCACTCTGCATGCCGGAGCTTTGTAACCACACACACAGTGGCCGCAAAGTTTACACAGTCTTCAGTAACAACCACACGTTTCTCCAACTGTCTTCACAATATTTCGACACTCATGCTTTCATAAACCCCACAGTGTTCACGCACAACCACTTATTCGATAAATACATTCTTCATAATTAGTGTCCGCATGCTTAATAAATTAATTTGGCCTGGCGTTACAATATTCTCGTCTTGCGATACTTAACAATATTCGTTAAATGTAATCGAATGAGTAGTTGTGCCATCTCTTCGTGTCTCGGAGTTACGACTTCCTTGTGGCTTCAAGCATCACGTCTCCAATCACCAGATCTTTGAGCGGCCCTCAACTGCCGTGCATGAGGGGGAAGTCTTCACCTCTATCCGTTATGGCAATCCACATTCTGCAAAGAAAAAACAGTGAACAGTAATTACAGAACCACTGCGATTAACACAACTACATGCGTTAACTAGATTCAATCATACTGGACAATGCAACATGTCAAAACCCAATACGGACTTCCTGTATACATTCTGAATTCGTCCGGTGTTACGAAGTTGTGTATAATTGCTAGCCCAGAAAATTCGCTGTGAGGGCAACCGACTTAAAAGTTTAATTACTTCATAATTATTTGAGAGTCGCCGTGAATGATAGACAATCTTATATAGCCTACAAGGAATACAAAAATAATAAAATATATTTATGGAACAGTATTACATCGTCTTAGTATCTTTAGTGGAGTTTTCAACAAAGCAAGCCACTGGAAACGCACCACTGCAAATAGCCAGCTAAAATGTACCCTAATACTGTCCCTAATAGAGAGCCACTCCTAACAGAAAACTGGCAGCCGTAGAGACGAGCGTTATGCAGACACACTGAAGTTATAGCCGCCCATTCTAATGGAAATTCTACATGCTCTTCAGAAAGGTCCATAGTTCCCATTGCTCACTTCTATCCCAGCAATTTTACCTGTATTGTTCCAGTGGCGTAGGCAGAAATTTATACGAGGGGGGAGGGGTATCCGTTGATATAGCAGACCTTTAACTTATTTGGGATGTAGACAGCTGTATTTCTTATTTTGCTTATTTTTACTTTCTTATTATACCGTGTATACCGTTTAACTTGTAGGAACACTACTATGGATGACTGGAAAACAAATTTACAACTAATCCATTCCCGCTGTACTTATGTACACACTGCTGTAGCAAATTTCCTAATAACTCCTTAAGAGCGGAGGAGACAAGACTCCAAGCTGAAAATTCTCGATTTCAAAACAAGCCGAAAGCGTACGTGAAAATAACGTTTNAGCGGAGGAGACAAGACTCCAAGCTGAAAATTCTCGATTTCAAAACAAGCCGAAAGCGTACGTGAAAATAACGTTTCCTACGCAAATATTTACACACTTTTTCCACACAAACATCTAGATTAAGAGTGTGCTGGATCTAATGGAAAAACNTTTCCTACGCAAATATTTACACACTTTTTCCACACAAACATCTAGATTAAGAGTGTGCTGGATCTAATGGAAAAACTATGAATCGGCAATCCTGTCCGTTAATTCCTGCCAATTTTGAGAGCCTGAATTCCAGCAGTGATTCCTACCTGTAGTACGTCGTGTTGGTGTCTCAAGGAATTTGCACATATGCGACGCAAGAAATAGCTCGTCAGGAATGCATCACTCTGGAGAATATTTAACAAAGTTAGTAAAGTTTGCTGCACAAAACATGCGAGTCTTATATTTTTTTAATAAATTCCACACTCACTATTTATGTACATACAAAGTTCGTGCGCGCTCCAAACCCTATCTCTTACANATTTTTTTAATAAATTCCACACTCACTATTTATGTACATACAAAGTTCGTGCGCGCTCCAAACCCTATCTCTTACAATTCCCAAACTATTGAGAAATCCGACAATTTAAAGAAAATCTTAAAAGGCGCGCCAGATTCAATATTTGAGCAGAACCCTTCTAAAAATACATTGCTTCAGGATGATTTTAGTATTTTTTGTGGCTTGTGTGTGTTACTCTGAAATATTCTAGTATTTTTCGAACGCTGGGCGATTTTTACAGCTGCGCAGATAAAATAAGCGACCACACTGCTCAGAGGAGACACAGCACGAACCTGACTGATACGGACACACACATCTCCAGCTCTTCGTTGCGACACTGCGTCCACTGTTCCGCACGCAACATTACGAAGAACTGTACAATCTTAAGGACGCGGAGTACCACAATCTTAAACGGAGGGATAACATCTGGGAATAGACCGGGCTAAATTACGATCGAACCTTGTACGTTTACATTCTAAACTGTAATCGCAAACAGATTTAAAAAAAAAAAATGACCGTGCTACTACTGACCAGGTCGACGGAGGGCACGGAAATGCGATACATTCGTGCGTCAATCCGCATCGGAGAGGGAAGAAAATTCAGATCATGATAGGTGTATGCCGCGCCCGAAGCAAAACTGAACGCTCAAATTCGCAAGAATATTTTTTCGATGCAAATCGCGCAGAAAAAACAGTTGGAAACGCCGGGTGCAACGTGGGGTTGGTCACGTACATCCGAGGCTATCGATCGCAGGCGGACGTGCAAAACCGGCTGACACGTTACCCCCTCCCCTTGCCATCCCCTTAGAACAGGATCACAGCCTCCACCGCGCCGGGCCGGCAGAACGGAAATGAATGGTACGTGAGGGAAGCAAGCCATCTCGAACGCTCGTTCAGTGTCAAGCACTTTAGAACGTCCTGTTTAAAAAGTGTTAGTACGCTTATTAGTGTCCATCGATACAGATTTTTTTTTTTGGTACACTGGTAAAAATCTGAATCTAAAATTATGCCTGTAGCAGTTTCATATAGTTAATTATTTGTTGAGCAAACAGCATTTAATTTTCACAATTAGTCATGGAACAAATTATGCGCAGAAAGAAACTTAACTGGGTTTTCAATAGGATCAATGAAGTGTCAACCACATAGCACCTGAAGGTTTAAAGTGCTTAATACGCAATAATCCATCTTTCTTTTTAGGATGATATTGGTATTCTGGTTTTATCGATGGAGAAATTCATGGGTGTTACATTACCACTAAGATGCAACTACTACTGTAGGTTAATATCAAAATAGGCTTTATTGAATTCTGCTCACGCCTGCATGCGCATAGTCACGTGTTGAGTGCGTACGGATAGAGGACAAACTCGAGGTTTTGATCTACGATTAACACCGAGATCTCGAGGGCCCGCGAGGGTCAAATGAAGCTGGGGGCGGCGGAGGAATGCAAGGACCAGGTAAACGGGAGTACAACGAGAAAACCCGCCGACCAACGGTGATATCCTGAATCCCCGTGAGCCCGCCGGGAACCTAACCTCTGAAGCGCTGCGAGAAACATCAGCACAATATTCCCTATCGCCTTTACTGCAACCTCAATGCTCACATTGCATCGAGTCACTTAACGTAATATAACACGGGACTTCCACAATCTGACTGTTGGTATAAAGTCCGCTCCACGCCCCTTTAGAGCAGACTTATATTCCTGCTCCATTGATGGGCCGGAAAATAAATGAAATGCTCTTAGCCATCACAATTTTAAAAAATGTATATATTGGACGGAAATCCGAAGCAGACATATTGAGCCTCTTCAGTTATATCCCAAACAAGCATTCAAAAAAGGGGAAATCAAAATTCTTTGCCAATCCATCGTGTTTGGCGCATGCGTTGTTTAACATTTATAACATAGCTGGAGTTAAAGCGGTCTTTTGTCAACAAACCATTCTGCTCTAACGTAAGATTTCAGTAGGAATAGCAGGTGTTCGGCGTTTACTGCAGTGGCCCAGTATAAGGTTAGGATACACGAAATTATCAATTTCTCTTATGCATTGAGGCTAGCCAGAATATCAACAATGACGAAGGGATTGGGAAGGAACCTGAACGAAGTTTAACTGGCGCGAGGACGAAAAAAAACTTTGGTAAACCATCTGCAATGCGGCCGGCGTGGATAGAAATTATCTCTGGTATTAACATTAACGCACGACGTAAACATTCATGTGGAGATTAATGGACAAGCCCACAAACATTTTAACGGGGAGGAAATTGTACCACGAATTAAAACTCTGTCTCAAATGTTCGTAGAGTATGATTGACAGACGAAATGCGAGCACCCATTTACCCTCCATAAACCAAAGATCGCCATAAGTATCAAAAAAGTCTGGAAACTTAATACTACCAAAGCTAATATCCCCCGTTAACCTAGTCTAATAACTAAGCTCCGAAGGTCGACGATGTGGTGTTCCATGCAACCCAACATAGGAACGAGTGTACAGAATGATTTGCAAATTTACAGGAAAATTGAAACACAAACTAGACTTTCCGGGCGACGAAATTTTAACGCCTCTGACGACATTGTGCAAAATGCCGTTCCAACAGCGTACACGCCCATGCCGGTTTTATACCAATCAGCTCCATAACGTCATTCCGCTCCTTGTGTCTTTCGTGTTTTTAAAGTTNCACGCCCATGCCGGTTTTATACCAATCAGCTCCATAACGTCATTCCGCTCCTTGTGTCTTTCGTGTTTTTAAAGTTTGATGTAATCCGAGAGCGCAGTTCTCGTTGCGCGTGAATCTCGACTGGAATCTTCAAACTTTGAAGGGATTTTAGAAATTATCCTACGTTTAAACACTGTTTTATGGAAACCGAAGTCGGCTGCTAGCGACTTAAGTGTCGCCACAACATTCAAACCTTCCACGGCCAACTTTCTGTGAAGCAAAAATGTAAAACCTTCACTAAGTGGCTCCGAAACAAACACGGGGTAATGGTGGCAAACGTGCGAATGGTACGTTTATGCTCGTTCGCNCACGCCCATGCCGGTTTTATACCAATCAGCTCCATAACGTCATTCCGCTCCTTGTGTCTTTCGTGTTTTTAAAGTTCGATGTTATCCGAGAGCGCAGTTCTCGTTGCGCGTGAATCTCGACTGGAATCTTCAAACTTTGAAGGGATTTTAGAAATTATCCTACGTTTAAACACTGTTTTATGGAAACCGAAGTCGGCTGCACTAGCGACTGAAGTGTCGCCACAACATTCAAACCTTCCACGGCCAACTTTCTGTGAAGCAAAAATGTAAAATCTTCACTAAGTGGCTCCGAAACAAACACGGGGTAATGGTGGCAAACGTGCGAATGGTACGTTTATGCTCGTTCGCGCATGTGGAGGAAGAGATTTGTGCGGCTCGTTAGAGCCGGGCGAGGGTGAAGGTGAGGCGAGAGGTACGGAGCAGCGCCGGAACGCAAGAGCGGGGGAAACTGCGGCATAGTCCACCGTGGTTCTCGCATGCGTGAATCCGTGAGACTGCCCCGCCGGGAATCGAACCCGGTACGCCTCGAGAGGCGAGTAGTCCTAACCACCCCCCCCCCCTTTTTCTCATTAGCACGTGTTCGCTCCGGTGTAAAAGTGGGGCTTTAGCATTTTTTTTTCTACTAACCTACCTTATTGCTAAGTGTTAAGTGTACGTCCAAGGTAGGGGCGGGAGTTTAAGTGCGTCTCAGGGTAAGGCCCCACACGCCTACAGGAGAGGGAACTACATGCAAGGAGGCGTGCATCGCGGCAGAGAGGGATTAAGGCAGCCATGACCGCAATTGGGGCCGTGAACTGCATCACTAAGTGTTCCTATAGCGGAGGCTGTAGCTAAGAATGGAGAGGGGAAAGACCGGCATAGAAGAATTTCAAAACTTATTCGTGCATAACTGAAAATGCTACAGGAGGCAGCAGGTGTGGAATCCATGCCCTTCAATGTGGAAGAGAAAAGGGGCGGGTGGGGCATTGGAAGTGACCTCGAACGCAGAGTCGCACCTGTGAGGGGTCCTCGAGCCCTTGAACAGTGGGCTGAAGGCGTCGCGACGCTGCCAGGACGCGGCCTCCACGCGCCTTGAGCCGACGCCCCTGGACGCGATCCACTCCCCTCATGAGCGCCACCCTCACCCAAGTGCCAGCACAGCTGTGTTGCGGCGAGCTGAGTTACATTTGGCGAGCGGCCAACGACTACTTCAGAGAAACTTCATCTTCAGCCGCTTCAACAATTCGCCAAGCAGTTCAGCACTTAACGTTATAGGCTGTTCACGGTAAAGTGAGCACTTATGATGTCCTAGTTACTTTTTCCTTTCGGCCATTTTTTTTTTATCATTTAGCAACCTTTTAAAATAAGTATTGCCATGTAATAAATAGACTCTGTATAATCCGCAACACTCTGAAGTTATATATAGACTATTATTCCAAGCATGACAAATGTTCCAACAACCAACTGATTGTGTAGTTGAAACTTGAGTAAAATCCACAGCAAGTTATGTGCCAATTTTCAGCGATAAGACGGGGATGACTATAGAAATGAAATACGTATTGGTGAGCTGTGTTTGCATACGGAGTAAGAAAACGAACGTCAATCCTTTTCATCGTGATACTAGTCAACAAATTGTGAGACAGCCTGACCATTACCTAACTGGTAAGGTTTGTATTTCTTTCCCCTGCTCTACACTGAGAATACGACACTAATTTGATTTGCCAGGTGAATTATTATCCTTCGTATATCCCAATTTTAATCAGGGGAATATTTCAGTATGAAAAGTCAGGGGCCCATCTGAAGGCAATGTTCACAATACCAGAAATTGGTACGTATTGTTAGCACTATATGACTGTAGCACAGTCACATTGGTATATGCCATATACAAGCTGATAACACGACAAAGAGGAGGGCAATGAAAATCAGGGAAATTGTGAGGTAATTTACATTAAAAAAACAAACAAGGAAACCATTAAATATGTAGAAAAAGGCAACAAAATCAGTGCAACTCTGCTTCCCAGAGAGCAAACAATTGTGTGTGTGTGTGAGAGGCATAAATTTGGTTTACAAAAACCATGGAGGGTAAATCAGTTGCAACGATCCGGGAAAACAATATTAAACAGTTAAATTGGTGCGGCCCGAAGTGCCTGCTATTGCTCGTGCTTCACGATGTAGAGTGGCACAAATTTCGCTTGGAATAACTATTTTGTGGGTGTGATTTAGGTCATGGAGGCGGACGAAAAGAGGAAGGCAGTTCTTGATGGTGAAAACAGCGAGGTAGTGGAATGTGCGTGGGGGAGGAGTTGACTTCGGTGAAAAGGGTTAGGCGATTTCGGTAAGTACAGTAGCAGAAGGGGGGGAGGGAAGGAGCGCTTGCCATGGGGTTATAGCCAAGAATCACGAGCTGGTAAATTACTATTATTGAAATAACGGGCAAGGGTTGTGTTGCAAAATGACATTCTGCAGTAGTCAATTGTTAAGCAACAGTGATGTTACCGCACTCGCCTGTGCAAAGTAGTGGATGTTCACGTGTGTCTCGGCAGCGAAGCAGTCTTCCAGGTAACCTGTGGAAGACTGCGACGTACTTCAAATCTCATCTCACTTTTCACAACGCAGTTCATGCTCCATTCGTACATTACAATTCTTCACACAGTAGTCAGTGAATTGCCAATAGTGAACGCAGCAGCACTCCCCTCGCTATGTAATGCACAAACCTAGAACTAAAGCATTTCCCACGCTAACGGTAACAGCAGACTCTGCATACTGTTTAACTTTCGTTCACGGCGCACTGCCGTAAGTGTCAAGAGCAGCAACATGGCGAATTGCGTAAACCATGAATGATAACTACGTACTTCTATTTCCCTATTCTTTTTTTATCCGAACCATGCAATGAAAAATCACAAACTCATTTCCATTTCACCTTGTAAAATGGTTTTCCGTGTACAGAATCCAATGGAGTCTAGTTAATATAATTGGGTCCATTGTCCTTCAGATATCACTTCCTAGATGTTGTCACGCTAAAAAAAGTAATTATGGGCATTACGAACTGGTTCAACATGAACAAACTAGCTTTAAACAGTACCAACCCAAGCTCATAAATCCTGTGTACCCTAACTGCCAGTAAATAATGTATTCACTAATAAAGCAACATTGCGCCTTTCACAGTTGGGAGATTACAGATCCAATCACTGCTCCAGGTAACAAAAATTTGTGCAATCCACCTCAGCTAACTGTTAAAAGATTTGAGTAAGCCTCTTGTGCTCTGGTAAGCAACAGAATATTGTTGATGGGTTTATGTTATTTTTTTTTTTTTTGCAATCTTGGTTAGCATTTCACAACAAGTGCTTTGAAGTAGTGTTACACATTGCGCATTTTATTTACTTCATACTAGTCGGTTATTTACAGAAGCCAGTATCAAGTACTTTGTAATAAAGCCCAACTAAATTGTAGGTGATCACAATCAACATTCTATGTATATACATTAAAAATACACTTAAAGTACAAGGAAAACGTTGCGTTAGAAATATATTTAACTGCCATTTATTCAGTCGCTCTAATGTAATAAGTGAAATGGACTGTCACCCGTGTTCGCTTAGTTATCACATGCTATAGTTTTTATCGTGTTCACGAAATAAATACTAACTGCAGTAATTGGCCGTCGTTTAAATCTACAAATAAGCGTACACGTAACATGATTTATTTAAAATCCAAAGTAGGTTAAACACACCTAAGACGCCTATGCGTAAAGAAACCCCAAAATTCTACGAAATGGAAACAAAAGTGGCCGAGGTTTGGGAGGTCTGCTGTGCGCATGCGCAGACCTGCGTCTCCAGTGCTCGTCACGTAAAGTTAGTCGCCGCCGTCGTTCTCACGGAGTCGGAAGTTAAGGCGCCCGTCTACCTGGCGCTTGAACTGCGTTGCAGAGTGTTCGAAATACACGTTTTTCAACGAAACTACTAAGCGTGCGTCCAACGTGCTGATCTACGAAAAGAACACACACTTCAGACGAGAGCTGTTAAGTACTTTCAAAATATCACGTACGTTAGAAACATCAATTCAGAGTACTCCAAAAATGCTAAAAACGGCCTTTCCAAGGCGCTGTAGCTCAAAATGCACGCATCAGATACATACAAAACTACTATAGGCGCCTGCACTGAACCTTCCTAAAGACTTCCCACTAATAAAATAATATGGTCACCGCTGAAAGTCCCATAGGTACACGCAGCACGACGAGAACACTGCACGCCAGTTCAGAGCCTTGCGCTTAGCGGCGATGACGCACCTGTAGCGTGTGCCAGTGTAGCCCTTACAGCTGTCGCGTTTCTCGGACCCAAACGCGGTAAAAAAAATCCCCATGCGGGCGGGCCCCTTAAATACAAGCGACACGAGTTACACGCTTGAGCATCTTCTCCGTAGGAGTAGAAGCTCGCCGGAAGAGAGTATGGAATCAGTCCCCGGCCGAAGGCACTTACTGATTGAAATGACTTATTTGAGTAAAACTATACTTTTGTCGAGACAACTAAATATTGTTAGTTTATAAAATTTTAAAATTACGTCCTATGTTATACAAAACTATGACTTTTTCCACGATGCAAAATTGATTTGGCGAGTTATAAAAACCGCCGGCCAACGGACGCCACGTTTCCCACATGCGTAAATCCGGATTAACTCCGGCCGAACGGACTCAGCCGCGGTGGGAGGCGAGTAATCCGACAAGCGCACCGCCGCGGCCCGATGTCTCCGTGGGATATCCCCGCCCACGCCAGTTCCCAACTACGTGTGCATTCCACTGCTATTCCATTCTGGAGCACAAGTTTTGTGTTTCACGACGGACTCAACCTGAGAAGCCCATCAACAGTCACTTCCTTACCTAAAGAGCCCTAGCCATTTCTCGTGCGCGATCAAACCAAAGAATAGGCACGTTCCGTAAGTATACGGAATGCTTTTGATGGCTGCGAACTGAGCTCGGGTCTGCGGTATGGAATACATTCCCTATCGGTCGATCTGGCAAGTTACTTTGTGAAACACGTTCCCGAACATTACTACGTATTCTCAGCACTCCGGTCGAACGGAAGGAGGAAAAGCAGAGCATGATGACGCACCGCTCCAGGAACCAGCAGGAAGAATGGGCGGCAGGACCTTCCTGAGACCACGGACTGCGGGTACGGCCATGGGGATCTGCGCTCTTGACACACTAAGAGG
>NQII01000199.1:502130-530246 GCA_002778355.1 Clitarchus hookeri | reverse complement strand
GCCGGCCCGCGCGCCACCAGCATCTCGTAGTCGGCGGGCATCACTACGTCAACCATGTGCCTGCGACAACAACCTCCTGGCGTTCGTTATCCACCTCGAGCCCTCGCCGCGGTACATTCACCGTTACTTTACGCTGCTTATAGTCAACTGAGTACTTCTGGAAGCCCTGCTTAACATTTACTTGTACCCACATGTACAATTAACATTGCCGTGGGTCGAGTGTTACTTTAGAACTATTACAATTTTACAAATATCCTAACTCTTACATTTACAATCATTATCAAACAGAAAGCCAACTAACAATATTAGTACTCGCATATATTTACCTACAAATTTAAATTCGACGTTCAGATATGGAACTACTTTCTCTGTTACCAACTTAACTGGGCTCATGCCAGACGGTAATTCCATTAAAATATGTGCAGGCGAGGACAGCGACATTTCTCAAAATGTTTACTTCAAAGTGCACAACTAATCGTGAACAGCCTTTTCCAACTTTTATGAAGCCCTGCTTAAGCTCTACTTTGAGGATATTCCTACACCTCATGCAGACAAAGCTTAACCCAAGTCTAGAAAATCGTACCGCAGGGACAACGCACCGCATTCATGCGCACTCGGTGCAATAATATTTTGCGTAAGGACTATTTCTTACTAGGCATTGAAACACACCTATTTTCTCAATTTTGTTAGTAATAATGAATTTTTTTAATTTATAGGGGAAAATAAATTTTTAATTTTACCAAAAATACGGTAATTTTGTGCCAACACAAGTATAAAACGATTGTGAGACAGTTTATCTAGGAAACAACAAAACACATTGTACAAGGGGTGTTTTTAGAAGGTTTGGTTCAAAAAATGTTAAGAAACAGTCAGACTAGTGAAGATTGCATGAGAGCCATGTGGAGCTCTATATTCCCGCATAATACTGATTGATTATTCCTTTACGAATAAAGCTTACACTGGCAACTAATGTTTCACATAATTCCACTAAAATTTTTTGAAGTCTAAGGCACTTTCAATACATGCTGTTCACTGTTAATTGACCACTTTGGAATCAACCTTTAAAAACATTCTTTGCCCACACCTGCATGTATTTTAACGGGCACACTGGCCGGCATGCACCCAGTTAAGTTGGTAACGACGGAGGGAGAGTAGTTTCATGCCAACATCGAACTATCAAGCGTCATGTAAACAATCGTGAATACCGAAAGGATTTCTTTCGATGCACATGAATGTAAAGAATCATCCATTTGTAAAATATTCACCGTTATAATAATTCCACAGTTTCACTAGACCCGACACATGAACAAGCGACCACGGCCACGACATTGTTAACTTTATGTATGGTGGAAGATTACACACTGTGCATGCAAGTAGATCTCTAGCATGGCTTTCAAAAATGCTCAGTGTACAATGAACAGGACGCAAGGTTCACAGTCACTAGCCTCTCACTTCTGACGTCACTGTTTAAACTCCAGACCCTCGCAGTGAGTTGCGGACACTGCAGTGCTATGTGGTTTTTCCGGGGCTTTCCCGCTTTCCTCCCCATCGCCATTCCGCTGTGTCTCCGCCACCATCTCGTCTCGCTGGCCGGAGCGACAGGTCTGTTACATGGAGTTGAGTCGGTTCCGATTAGCGGCGTTAGTCTCCTCCACTCATGCCCCAGGCGGCAGCCACACCTGCATTTCCAACTTCCCTTAGCGAACAAATATTTCCAGAATATCAACACAACAGTCTATACATGCATTACACAAAATGCTATCCTGAATGTCTGGCTTGGTTAATGCGTACGGCACAGGTGAAATAAAAGATGGTAATAGATAGGGGAAATCTCACAATATCTTCACTAAAATGTCATCCGCTTCACACACGCATGGTCAAATACAACACGAGGAACAAAGGCATTCCGCTCGACCCCTTCGCAGTTGACAGCTTACTGATTGAAGTAACCAACGGCCTCCCACTTAAACGGCACAGGCAAGTACCATAAACTGATTAAAAAAAAAAAAAAAAACCAACCAACTCCGCGTGACAGGATGGCAACTTCGGATATTTTTCCAGGTCACGCTACAACTGCGAGTCACCCTCGGCAAATAAATAGCGTGCAAAGTTGATAAACTATAACCTCACTTCGACGACTGTGCAAGGCTTCTAAGTACTGACGGATTAGCTGCTTCCTATTCCGATACCAGACGCGGTGTCAGGGGTCATCGCCTGCCGCAGGTCAACGACCGTCATTTGTGACAGATCTTAAACTCTTCCCCCCCCCCCNCTGCGATTGGCAGTTCGGCGCCAAGTGCAAAGATGTCCGAATCCTCAACAAGTGCACATCGTCGTCTTTCAACACTACACACCAGCCGTCCAAATTCCAAGCGAAGCACGCTGAAAAAACTAACCTTGCCAAATAAACAGAGATGCTTGCTTGCGTTCTAGCGGTCACCGTGTCTCGTGGGTAAGTCAATATTTGTATCGGCACCAGCGTCATACTTCGTGAACTGCTGTAACTTCTTACTTTTCTTGGCTAGACCGTGCAGCGGAGTGGATAAAACCAGGAAATGATCTGTTGGGACGAGAACATTTTAACATGCGCGTAAACAATCTTTGGAAATACAAGTCAGCACTTCTGACAAGGATTCCAACCGCAACATTTCTAACATTGCCGGCTGAGAGCGCCAGTGGCGTCAGTGTCACCACTGTCCTGCGTCTTTCCAAAGTAAAATAAACAATATGTCAAAACCTACTTCCATGAAAAGAGATTTGTACTGAAATATCCCATAGTTTTTTTTCAAATCAGAATTAACAACTGCTTACTATTAGACCCATGACAACTACAAACCCCTTAATATACCCTGCAGTTTGGGTATTGAACGGGTAGAATGTAACACGCTTCGTGTCGATATGCATCGCAAATTCACGTCTGTGTAAATCTCGCTAGAAAACCGCAGGGCCGCAGGCAAGCACGTAATATCTTTCTGCGGTCGATCTGCGGAAACCGGCGGGGGGTTCCCCAACCTGCGGCTGACGTGGGGGACCGCTCCTCCGGCCTCCTATCCGCCTCTAAGCTATAAATGGAGCCTTTATACGTGAAGATTTATGGACCGTGCCAGGACGTGAGAGGAATTTCTAACGGGATGAGGGGAGGAGTGTAGGATGGCACTAGGCGCTGGAGACATGTCCCGGGCGTGGGAAGCCACAATCTACCTGCTGGCCCGGAATTATGTACTCTTAGTCTTCATTTTTTGCGTACACGTATATTTGTTGAGTTAGTACTTTTGTTATTTCGAGGTCGGCAGGAATGGAAGTGTTGGCTGTTACTTGTCACTGTGCTGTAGGTGACAATGGCTGTACATGTGTTTGTCGACCGAATGAACTTGTACATGTGCGCAGTACCTCAAGACTCGTCTTCATGAATCAATCACGAAAAATCAACGTGAAAATAGAAAACTTTCAGTATGTGCACTCATTTACAGAAAGCCCAGAGTGCCATGAAGTGTAGCCTAGCAAGTTGTGTATGACGTCAGACGTCCGTTTATGATCTTAGGGAATCTTTCTTTGCTGAGGAATAAGGTACCTAATACAAGCGTCTGTCCAGACTTCCCTAGCCCAACCGAGCTCCAGGCTGCAAACGCCCACTACTGTGCCATCGTGACGCCAAGCAAACTATGCAATCTAACTGAACAACATGCATCGAATAAAGGGCAGATAGTGCGTGCCTAACACCTGGCAGCCTCGCAAAGTGGGAGGCGGGTTGTAAACCTGTCTCGCCGGCAGGCATTAACAAAACACGAGCTTGCTTTGAAGATTGTATCTGTTCGCAACGCCTCGTTGCGACAAGCTGGTTTGTAAGCCCCAGGAGGGTACACGTAGGAAATATCCCACCCGGAAAAGACTGTGTTAAAAGATAAACCCGGGACTAGACTAGCATAATACGCCGAATAGTTCAGGTCGTGAACGTATTCACCGTTCGCTTTAATGCAGTTGAAAACAGACAACTTGCTGATTTCAGTGTTCACATCGAAACTTCTCAAATTTCTTGATAACTGGAAGAGGGTGGCAGCACTAACTTCCAAACACTTATTGATGCCAAAAAAAATGTGTATCACAAGCAATTATGCGAAAACCAATACAAATGTATTAAACAACACATAACAAACCTCGCTGGAACTGCTCTTAAGACTATTCAAGTTCCTAGAATTTTTTTGTAACGAGGTAATTGTCACATCAATATTTTCATAATTCCAAATCTGTTAAAAAAAAATAACATCTTCCTGACTTTTTTGTATAATTTTGAGTGTTTTAACCTTAAATTCTGCCAAAAAAAATGTCAGCTATGAGAATGTTTAATTTAAACGGAAGTTTTGTCACGAAAAAATTTCTTTCAAGTCTGGCACTTTCTTCGCATGCCATTAGGGTTTAATTTCTAGCTATTTTAAACTTAAATGTTACTTTAAAACTAACAAATAAATTTATGGTCGGACCATTTGAACAATTTCCCTGAAGTCGCTCATTTTAACGACAATTTGAAAAGTGGCCAAACATGCCGCTATACTGCGTCCATGCCAAGGCGGCAGCAGAGAGAAACACTGCCGGTGAAAATCAAAGCCACTGACTGGCTACACTGTTCTCAGTATGATTGCGCCAGAAAATAGTTCCGACGGTATTTTGTAATTGCTAGGCCAGACGCAGCAACAAATTATTAGTTTAATCATAATACCTTGTAACGACTTTTAACTTTATGAGCATGAATCTTTATTTGTTTAGCTCAGATATAACATAGTGCCAAGTAACCAGTGCTGTGCAAGATAGGGGACGCGGCCGACGGAGTTGATTAGCCACTATTTGCCGAAATAATAATACAGCCCCTACAAACAGAGAGAAGACCTGATTCATATATGTAATTCTAAGTGTAAATAAATCCTTGCATTAAAAAAACGCAACTAAAATAAATGGTGCTTGCGTAACGCGAAAGCGAACGGGGACCCAAGATGCGAGTGATTGCTGGCGACAACAAATACTAATCCAGCGCAGTCAACACATGCCACTGAAATGGATAAGGTAGAGTCAGCAATGGAAGTCCACCCCTCCCCTTTCTTCTACGCTCATCGTAGAGCCTTGTAAGCTACTGCAGTAACGTGAATGGCATGCCGCGAGTGAGAGGGAATGACTGGCCAGGCGAGCGGCTGTCCCCGGCAACAGTGCGTCGGGTACACTTGCAAGCCTGCCAAGGTCGACCCTGGCCCCGCCTTGAGACGGCGAGCCGTGCTTCCGCGACCCGGAGGCCGACGGCTTTGTGCACCAGGCAGTACCTCCTCCCCCCCCCCTTCAGACCGTCTTCTAACGCGTTTCAGGTTTCTGTATTTAACATTCTGTAAGGTTTGGTCGGAACACCACGACATCAACTGTAACACGCCATGCTTCTATACTTTGCTTTCACGATTCCTTAAATAAAAGTCCGCAGAGGCTTAAGTGAACCGCAATTATTTCCGAAAGTTGTTGAAGAGGGACACCTAAAATTCAATATTAACAAAATAAAAAAATGTGTGGAATTGTTACTTACAATTTGTGTCATGAGAAAATGCCAGTTTCAAAAATATTTCAGCAACTCTTTTTGTGAAATAATTGTTGAGAGTACCAGGCGCATTTGTTAATTTCAATAACCTCNCAAAAATATTTCAGCAACTCTTTTTGTGAAATAATTGTTGAGAGTACCAGGCGCATTTGTTAATTTCAATAACCTCACCTATATTGGTGTAACGTTTCAAAATAGCCAAAACTTATATGGCGGCAGTTTCGTAATTGGTGTCTATTTTGCGATTTGTCGGCTTCAAAGCTTACAAAACGCAAATTGCAAAAATACGTCAGATTTTGTACGGCCACTTAACCATTTTGTGAACAAATAAATACCAATTCGATGGAACACATGCTTCAGATGCATCGGTGAACATGGCGGACGGGCTACTATGGATCTAGTCCAATCACACTGGANCGATGGAACACATGCTTCAGATGCATCGGTGAACATGGCGGACGGGCTACTATGGATCTAGTCCAATCACACTGGAGCCCCGAGATACACCCAGAGCACGGGACGCACTCAGGCCACACAATTTTGCGGACTAGGATCGAACACACGATCACTCGAACGGTTTGCCTTCAATATCACCCGAGTTAGTTTCGGTTACGTGCGCTCAAATACAACTGGGATGAAAATAGCGCCGTGCCACCCAGTGCCCTTACATGCGCCAGGATTCACTTCTGGCCACAACCCATTTTAACCAGCTTCGACCATATGATCATCGCAGAAAGCGGATACCGCGATAAACAATGGGTTGATCAAACCACGACCACCAGTCCTGATTGCTGCGGTCATTTATCAAGTTGATTTACAGTATGTGTGTCGTCCCAACTGATCTTAGCTTGAAATACAGTAGTTTTACCTGATGTACAAGTACCAGTTATCAATGCTGCTAAGGTTACAGAAGTTTTCACTTCATGGCGTAATAGTGGTGCAGACAGAACACAAGTCTTCATGAACTGAGATCGCAATGCCCAAGTGAGAGTGGTGCTCAATTTCACACTTTTTTTGTTATGTTTTTAATTATATATTTAAGGAAAAAAATTACATTTAAAAAGAAAAAAAATATTAACGTCCCGACTTTTTCATAACACGACGTGACATGTACGCTTATGACAATGAATGGTATTATTAATTAATAAATGCCCCAGATTATGTGACAATACACTATAAATATTACCTTCATACTTCACAATAAATAGCATTTACGTACGAACCTTTCTTGTAGTAAGTTTCTACTAAACTTGTCCAAATTTATGGCAATAGTATTTACCACCTCTGCTTTCAACCACACAACAGTTTGCAAGCAATTTAACCATATCTCTGCACTAAAACGTGAGTCTACATACACAGCCAAAAAGGAGAAAACAGCAACTTTAAATC
Source organism: Clitarchus hookeri (assembly GCA_002778355.1). Lineage (NCBI taxonomy): Eukaryota > Metazoa > Arthropoda > Insecta > Phasmatodea > Phasmatidae > Clitarchus > Clitarchus hookeri. The sequence goes on along the minus strand of NQII01000199.1, from coordinate 523,288 downwards.
TTCTAATTGTGCACTAAACAGCCAATTATAAAATCGATCGCCACCCAGCCTCTTACATTTATTACCGATAAAGTACGTTTGCGGATATGATGAAATGTAAGATTACCATTCATGTTTCACAGGGTTACTCTAAGAAATTGAAACTCGCCTGTCTCGCCAAGCTTCGTCGTACGACCTCTTGCGGAGGAAGTTCAAACTTGTTCCATCCTAATTATTGGTGACAATCCCAACCGCACTTCATTAGGCACAGCGCGTCTGATTACTCACGGAGATAAGCGCAGTAAAATGCCCGCTTACCTTCAAAATAAATATATAAACACACATTTTGCAATGTAGGCGATATTTTAAGCGTTAGAAAAATTGGAGCAAACAGCGAAAGAGTTTTTTTTATCCTAACTTACTTTAAAACTGCGTGTTATTTAGGCCCGCGGTAGGTACGAGGGATTAATGCGTCTCAAGGCAGAGCCTCATACACTTAAAGGACAGGGAATTTCATGCTAAAGGAGGCGTGCATCGTAGCTAAGAGGGATATTTGGCAGCCACGGCCGCAGTTGAGGCCATGGACTACATNATGCTAAAGGAGGCGTGCATCGTAGCTAAGAGGGATATTTGGCAGCCACGGCCGCAGTTGAGGCCATGGACTACATTCCTAAGGGGGCGTATAGCAAAGCTATAGTTGAAGAAGAGAGGAAAAAACCTGCATAGACACTGTAAAAACCCTCTCGACAGAAAAGAAGTTCAAACTTATCATGCAAAAGGAGGGCGAAAGATTTAAAGGGTCTGAGAGTAGGTGGCTGCATCGGCGAGAAGTAAACAAGATCCCTCCACGAGAGTAAACTAGGTCTCGGCCGGAACAGACGCATTGCCGCCTGTTAGCTGGAGCTTCTCAGAACAACTTGTCATGATCAAGGGAGGGGTGGGGGACCAGATTCCTGTCCTTGAAGGGGCTCTCCCTATTCACGCTCCCCTCCTGGGCCCTTGAGAACACAAGACAGTGGCAGCTCTGCANCGGCCGCAGTTGAGGCCATGGACTACATCCCTAAGGGGGCGTATAGCAAAGCTATAGTTGAAGAAGAGAGGAAAAAACCTGCATAGACACTGTAAAAACCCTCTCGACAGAAAAGAAGTTCAAACTTATCATGCAAAAGGAGGGCGAAAGATTTAAAGGGTCTGAGAGTAGGTGGCTACATCGGCGAGAAGTAAACAAGATCCCTCCACGAGAGTAAACTAGGTCTCGGCCGGAACAGACGCATTGCCGCCTGTTAGCTGGAGCTTCTCAGAACAACTTGTACCAGATTCGTGTCCTTGAAGGGGCTCTCCCTATTCACGCTCCCCTCCTGGGCCCTTGAGAACACAAGACAGTGGCAGCTCTGCAACACGGTGCACCCCAAGTCGCTTCTCGACGACTAACTCGCCTGCAGGCATCCACGGAGAGAACACGGTAGTCGTCCGCGGTGCAGTCCTTTGGTAACCACTTCTCGCGGCAGCTTTACAACCGTGCGTGTCTCGTGCAACACTATCTTCAACTTCTGGCCTGATATTAACACTAACTCTGCCATACGCCAATGCGAGTGCAATGCTACAAACACTGCCTGTGTCTATTCTACCCGGCAGAAAGTGAGCACCTGACTTCAGAACGACGTTTGAAACTGCAGTCTTACCGCGAGGCGTCGTGATGTTTGTCAAACTATGCACCAAATGTTTTACGAATATTTCATTTGAATATCTAATACTTTATAATGTCTTTATAACACAATTTAAAAAATAACCTCCATATTCTATATGTATTTTATTATAGAACATAAATTGGTAAAGTGGGTGTTCGCGTTTGTTAAGTAAGGAGTCTTCACTAATCTTTGCACGGACATCGGCGCGCCATACATCGCGACGTCGCCTATAGCCCAGTGCTAAGGAGATTGAGGGCTGGCTGCAATGTCGTCACCGTTCTCTATGCCGTATCACCATAACTAAAACTATCAGTTCGCAGGGAGATTTATAATGTTATGGTATACGCCTCTATTTTTTTTACGGTAACCTTTAAATTCGCCATTTTAGGCGCCCGTCTGCCTGGTGCGCGAAATATTTTGCGTCGTGCTTAAAGAACAAATTTTTAAAGCAAGCTATTTATCGTACGCATTCGCAATCTGTTCCGAAAATTAATCACATTTCACAATAGTTACAATTTTCTAAACATCTTTCACATTACCAACACTAATTTGAAGATTTTTCAGCATGGCCAAAAACAACATTTTCAAACTATTTTAACTGATATTGATTTACTTTAATACCTGCGAAGCAACCATCGTGACGAGTAAATAATTTTCATGGCACAAATTTAGGGCGAAGACAATTAAGATCAGGAATGCATAACTTTAAAATACTCTGAAAGGACATACTCTTACCGCTTACCTCAAACAGTGGATGTTGTTGTTCGGTGATAATTTATTCACTTTCGGGAAGTGGCAAATTCGTCGTCAGATGAATCACTCGAGCCACTGGAGTCACGGTCTAGGCATATCACAAAACTGTCTATTGCGTCTTCCACAAGACAGTCCTTTTGCCAGTAGTCTGCTTCCATATTTTGGACATGCGAACAGTATCCTTGCCAGTCTTCTTCAGCGACGGAAGATATTGCTTCCGTCGTGATTTCCATTAGCTTTGTCAACAAGCTAGCAGTAATGTTCTTTTCCCGCTCTAGTCTCAGACCATCCTAGTTCAATTGGATTAAGTTCGCACATATAAGGAGGAAGTCTAAGAACATCGTGTACGTGCAGTTTTAAAAGTTGGTCAATGCGAAATACTTTTCCAGGCTTCCTGTTTTGCGCAATTAAGTCGAAAAGCTCAGTTTTTCGCATTTCATGAGAAAAGGGAATGATGTTATTGGTCAACCATGACACCATTTCCTTTTTCACTGAATAATTCGATGGGGGGTTTATTTTCTTGCACTGAGTGGTAAGGCGCATTGTCCATAATAACAACATACTTTCCCGGTAGGTTTGGCAATAACTGATTATGCATCCACTTTCCGAAGTTCGCAGCATTCATCTGCCCATGGTAGTACCCCGTAGCTCTGCCTGCTGGAAAAATTAACGCTGTATTTTCAATTAATCCAGTTTTAGCACCTGCATGAACAATTAAACTGTTCGAAGAACTGCTGCTGGTTAACACGCCACGTTCAGTATCACTTTGCCAAAAATTTGTTAAATGTGATGTTGCTATCAACCCAGGTTTCATCAGTGTAAATTATGGGGCGCCCTCCATTCTGTAGTGAAGAATTGATTATAAGTATTTACCACGCCAGTGGACAATGTGCGGTCTTTCTACTAATGTTTTCCGAGAACTGTTACACAGTTTCCATTTATACCCCATTTCTTTCAGTATCCGCCTAAGCGTATGAACACCCCATGGAAAATAATTTTTTTCTCTCAAAGCAACGAGAAGCTTAGGACATGTTGGTACTTGTTTCTGTACTAAGTAAAAATCATTAATGACTTATCTGATTACTCTATCAAATGAGTCGCAGAGGACATTTCTTGCATGAGGGCGCTTTCGGTGTTTGCCTGGTGTTGACAGCGAACTGTTACAAGCATCGACACCTTCTTTGCGAATTCTGGAAACATTTATCATACAAATTCCAGTGTATTCTGACGCACGTAGATTAGATTCAGATAATAAAAGGCTTCATTTGACCTTCAGTAGCTTCTAAGTCACATTTATTTATCACTTGTCTGATCACCTCTCTCGCTTCGCTGTGTATAGTTTTCCCTTTCTTCCTAGACTGCGCCATAATATACAGCCCTGATACGCACGCAACCGACACTAACTCATGACTGACTTCCATAGAGCCCATTACTGTGACAGCGGGCTATATCTGACCGGGGATGTCGAGGGAGGGTTTGCGTCACCGACCACCACCCCTACTTGCCTTCTCGTCAGCTCCCTACTATACCAGTTTCATGCAAGCGGACATGTTACATCCTCAGCGCTTGAAGGCTGCGAAAACTCGGAAGTATTTCTAGCTAGGCGGCAAACATAACATCGAATTTAAGGCATTTAATACAAAACCACGAGAAAGTGCGTGATTGGATAGAAATCGAAAAGAGAACAGGCTCCGGTAAATATGAATTTCAGAGTGAAATCCTTATTTCTAAACTTAAAATCTTAAGAGTAAAAAAAAAAAATTCTCGAGCCAAGCTGCCGACACACGTGCATCTTATGCACGAAACTCTAACGGACTTTACAGAGGTTGGTGCTGGATGCACCCAGGACTTTGCAGAGGTTGGTGCTAGATGCACCTAGGACTTTACAGAGGTTGGTGCTAGATGCACCGAGGACTTTACAGAGGTTGGTGCTAGATGCACCGAGGACTTTACAGAGGTTGGTGCTAGATGCACCGAGGACTTTACAGAGGTTGGTGCTAGATGCACCGAGGACTTTACAGAGGTTGGTGCTAGATGCACCGAGGACTTTACAGAGGTTGGTGCTAGATGCACCGAGGACTTTACAGAGGTTGGTGCTAGATGCACCGAGGACTTTACAGAGGTTGGTGCTAGATGCACCGAGGACTTTACAGAGGTTGGTGCTAGATGCACCGAGGACTTTACAGAGGTTGGTGCTAGATGCACCGAGGACTTTACAGAGGTTGGTGCTAGATGCACCGAGGACTTTACAGAGGTTGGTGCTAGATGCACCGAGGACTTTACAGAGGTTGGTGCTAGATGCACCGAGGACTTTACAGAGGTTGGTGCTAGATGCACCGAGGACTTTACAGAGGTTGGTGCTAGATGCACCGAGGACTTTACAGAGGTTGGTGCTAGATGCACCGAGGACTTTACAGAGGTTGGTGCTAGATGCACCGAGGACTTTACAGAGGTTGGTGCTAGATGCACCGAGGACTTTACAGAGGTTGGTGCTAGATGCACCGAGGACTTTACAGAGGTTGGTGCTAGATGCACCGAGGACTTTACAGAGGTTGGTGCTAGATGCACCGAGGACTTTACAGAGGTTGGTGCTAGATGCACCGAGGACTTTACAGAGGTTGGTGCTAGATGCACCGAGGACTTTACAGAGGTTGGTGCTAGATGCACCGAGGACTTTACAGAGGTTGGTGCTAGATGCACCGAGGACTTTACAGAGGTTGGTGCTAGATGCACTGAGAACATGAACGCGTGACACGATGCAACAAGCGAGTCTCTTGCGTGACGTGCAACGCAAATTGCAGGCTTCACAGACATGCAAGGTACATAAAACCGACCCGCCATCTTTGCTCTAAACACGTGCAGCTCCTACGTGTGTAGAGGACTTGCTGCGCAGACGACGGAATACTGTACGTGTACTTGAATACTTCAATAACAACAATATCCCTAGAAGTTGCAAACAGCAAGAAATGTTGGGAATTCAAGCAATATCTCACCCTGGAAAAACACGTACGTTGGAATCATCACTAGGAAACGTTAGTACTTACAAGTATATGCTTTTCACGATAAACTGAGCACTTTAAAGCCCTGTTTAGGATATACCACGTGTAAATAACAGTACCACGGCTTATCACTTTATTCATGCACCATTCCATATCAAACTGTAACATTTCTAGAGATTAAAATGTGTTAGAAATATACGTAAACTCTTACTCTGATGTGAATAAAACAATTAGCACGAAATTCAGTGGTCATGAAATTAATCAACACTTTCGTAACACATCAAGTCTTCAAATTATTTTCATTGATTCGTCGCCAACTTAAGTAGGGACTTGCGTAACAGTGTGTGCTTTGGCATACGTACAATTGGTAAAGATGTACCTACAGTGGACTTCCCTAGGTTAAAGTATCTGACCACTCCAGCAGGTAAGAATCTTTAGTTCTTGGTATGGACACCACGTAGCGCTAGTCCATTTTCGCGGCGGCTGCGTGGGGAAGTAGGCAGCGTTGCCACCGTGACATCTACCCTCTCTCACACTCATACTCCATCTCTGTCGCTCCCAGACCAAACTCCACAACAGTAAAAAGTGTTCTGAATGTCCGCTATAACCAGGAAGCTGGGACAGAGTAATTACCTCAAGCCATACATGTCAGTTTACGAAAAGATTACGGGTTCTGTAAAATGTAGATATGTACAAAATGAAACTTAATTTACGTGTAAATAACAGGAAATGTTGCAAATTACTGACGTGGTCATAATAAAACAAGCACAACTTTATAAAATATGCGATAAATGCGGAGTTAGGTAATGTGTATACCTTGTCACATAGATGTTCTGTGGACTGTGTGTGGCTCAGTGAGTTTGTGCGCGGGTTTGCGCCACTTAACATCAGGCTTCACAGTTCAGATCTCCGTCGTGTAACGAAACTCTTTATGTGATACATTATTGCAGTCTATAACTTATGTTATAGCTAGAAGACGTTTATTTTCGCAATCACCGTCTAAAAGCAATAATACGTAATTAACAGCACAGTGAAATATACTAGCTGTGGTAGGGGAATGCTAGTAAGAGGAGAAAATACCCACGATGAACCAATCTAAACTAAATTTGCTGTATGAATTAACACTCCTCGTTATGAAGATGATCTTACAGGTTATAAAATATATTTCGTTCGTATAGTATAATCATGCAAACAAAATTAATGGTAATTAACAAAAAAAAGTATTTATTCATTCAACAAAACATGAGGCACAGAGAACAAATATTTAGGAAAAGTAAATTATAATTTTGTAAATACGCCATAAAGTTAACACACAAGGATTCTCTACTGTCACAAATGAAACCTATTGCTCGAAAATTATTATTATTCATTTGTAGGATAGGTGACGACAATCATTCCAGAATACATAAAATAATTTTGACAGCGAAGATATTTACAAATAGTTTCTGTTCTTGGTAACAACTGTACACTATGAACAGACAATTTGATTAAACTGCGATTAAAACACACCTGCGCACTTCAATTTAACGTTAGCTGCGAAGTATGAAGGAAAGCTGGGTTAAAAATATAAAATTTTACGTTAAATTATGCATCAAGACGCGTGCAGAAGGAACGAAAGTTTGTTACCTCGTGTATTGGTTTCCAATGGAACTTGGCAAGTCGTGTGCGTTGTTGGGATTTGCTTAGGCGTTGAAAGAAATAGTTATATTCTATATTTTAAGTGAAGCTTGAGAGGCGACAACCACTCAGAATAGAGCACTGTTTGTTGGCGGGAAACTTATTTACAGTAATGCGAGCAAACAATATTAAAACTTTGTGTGTGTGCACATGTTAACGATTATATTTGTTCTCAAAAATAAGCTTCTATGATAGAAAAGGTCTGCTTTGAAGTATGATCTGCTTAAATTTAGTTATATACAAAGCTAGGTTAGGAACACAGGTAAATATAACAGGCTTGCTGCCTGTTTCCATTGGCTAGAATTAATACAATATTGGAAACTATAAATACGGAAGACGTGTTTCCGTGTGACATACCCGCTTACTGCATTTTTTTAAATTTATAAACTAGTAACTATTAGCGATTGGCACTGAGCCATTGCATTCAACCGATGTTGAGTGTAGAAATAGTTATATTTTGTATTGTAGTCTGAAATAGAATTGCAACTTTGTTATATCTAGTTTTCATGCCTTCGTTAGTGTTAACATTACTTTTAATAGCTTCAGTGCCAACGTTTTTCCCACTGTTATGAGTTCGAGGTTTCAGTATAGAATATAAAATGGTGTGCTGTGTTACACTCGCGTAACTGTAAACGCACATATCTGCCAGATTTTCAGACAACCACTAGTGTACATCATTATTGTAAAGAGATTATTGTATTGCCACATTAAAAGAAACATCTGTTAGAGTTGAGTCTTATACTTGATCAACAATGTTCTTTTCCCGCAGTATGCATAAGGTTTTCTGCCTAATGAGCGTTCGCATTCGTCTAAGCACGTAAATGTTGTGAATGTCCCAGGAAATGACACACGTACGTGCACGGGAATGTGTGCACATCTAGCGTCCTTACAGCTCATTGGCTACCATTTTCAAAAGCGATTTACATGTACTTCATAATTGTTATTCTTAATAGTAATTTTTCTAAAGTGCGGTATGGAGGCATTAACTTTCTAAAAAAATCGAGAAAAGTGCTTAATAATATGTACTCTTTAACCTTTAATGATCTAGGAGCCGGGATAAACATAACCAGTTTTCTTCGTGATGTTATAAACTGGGCATGAAAATGAATTTGTAGTTAATATATAGGGCAGTGAGAACACTGGCAATTTTTTGCAAGGCAAGGCAAGGCACGGACGAGTGTAAACGTTATACCAAATTTAGAAAATTAATTTTGACTTATACCTTTATTAGTGTTATAAAAGTTACCTCTAGTTTGTACCAGTGTTAATAACGCATTACAGATAACTGTGTTTACTGCGTCAAATACTTATTAATTCCTTTCTTGAAAAATTTCAATGATTGATTAATAGCAACACTTTCCTTGCCATGCGCTTCTCAGCTACAACTCCTAATGGGTTGATAATTTTAAATCTACGTGCCTACGTTCTAGCACAGGTTCAGTATTTGTTTTCCGTCAAAATTCTTGTTCAGAGTCCTATCAGCCGGCTATTTGCAGTAACGGATGCAAATAAGTACGCCTGTCGGAATGTATCAAGCATCGAACCAAAAGAAGTATGCTTATATACATAAGTGCATTCCTAGGTTCGGACACAGCCTTAATGACACTTGAATCGACCAATTTAACGCACTGATTATTCGCACGAACAGTCACCTTTGTAATAGATCACAACCTGAAACTGTAAACACTGAGTCACATTGTAGACCTTCGTGCGATAATTCATTTTCGCAGAGGTGAATAAAACAAATAGTAGTTAATATCGCTGCAAATTTCAGAAAATACAGAATTCCACAACATGATACGAAACATGCCATGGCCGCCACTAGTAAATCATGAGTTGGGTATTTACAGCTACAACAAAAGCTGATAACTCGCAAGCGACAGGCGTGGGTGAGCCGAGGCCAAAGCGATTACCAATTTTTGCCTGCTGCAGAACTGGCAACACCGCACGGCCTTGACTGCTGCGTCGTCTGCTAACTCCCAGTCGAGAACACTAGCGCTCCTCTGAATCATCCCAATAACTAACATAAAAACTGGTCCGACTTTTCCTTATCCCGTGGCCGCTCTTGTGTATATACTTACTCAGTGTACGTACTATATGTAGCTATCGGAAGTAATGTTCGTTTAAAGGTGACAAAGTGCTCACTTTACCGTGAACAGACTTAACTAGGAAGGGCTAGACGTTGCTCGCTGATGGCACGCACAGTTTAAGATTTGTTAGAGAAAAAAAAAGACCTTTCGTGCAATGTCTTTTATTTCAAACTATTTCCTAACACAATGGTTAAAACAGAGTGTGAAAAGTTTTCAAAATGTAGAAAATGTGGAGATTATTTAAGCCCTTAAACTACAATTCTATGGGGTCAGAACTGCAATTATGCGAACAAGTATAGAAACTAGTAACAGTTCCATTGTGCATGTGGTAAAAATGAGAATATAAACCAGGACATCACCATGCAGCGGCCGTATGAAAGGGGAGAGCTGAAGAAGCTGCTGCCTCTTAAAAAAGTATATATTATATATATATATATAAATTTTGGAAAAATAAATTAAAATTAATTACGGGAAATTGAAAAACAGAAAGAAGCAATTGGTTACCCCATTGAGTATGCTCTCGAAAATATATTTTACACAGGAGAAAGATGTTGGTTATTGTGGGAAGTGTTCATTTGAGAAATGTAGGTACAGCTTCACCCAAAATAAAATCTCGTGTACGCAAAGGCCAGCCGTGGAGGGCGGTAGAGCACGTCGACGGCCCGCGGTATCTGCCCCTCCGCCGGACATGCGGCGTGGAGCACGCGAGGTCACCAGCCGCCGTCGTCGAGTGGCGAGTCACCTTGCGTCGTGACGCCGGGCTGATGCCGGCTTTGCCCGTACACTGCCGCGCCACACTCAACTCACACGCCGCGGAAACCAGGGGAGTGGCCAGGGATTTACTTCGGGTGGATTTAAACAAGACAACTACAATATTATAAATTACTTAGTTCAAACAATTATTTACCACCGATGGGCTAATATACAGAGAAGGAACTACAAAACGCTATAAACCAGTGTTCAATGTGGATCGCGAACTTACAACGCGTGAAAAAATTAAAGATTTTTTTTTTAGTTCAAAAAGATATTTACAATTAAATGACCTAATATGCAGATACGGAACCACAAAATGCTATAAAAATTTATGTTCAAGTGGGATCACATTTCTTTAGTTTCGGATATTTTATTTTAATCTGAGGATAGGGGGGTTATATCAAACCTTTGAAAAATCACCCCACACATGACATGCTTGATTGATTCCTAAATGTCACTTATCAGGCATTTTACTCCTCTTATAAAAGCACCTTACTTTTTGTTAAATTGAGGTTCTCCCTATATTATATATACCTATATAAATTGTAATATATTTTATTTGTATTAGTTATAAATAAAATAACATTTCGCATTAAAAACTGTTCCTTACTAGGCATCACCAACACCTATTTTCCCTTACAGCGAGTGCGCACGAATGCGGTGCGTTGTCAGTTTGGTGTCATTTTCTAAGAGTGTTCTTGCACGAGACGGAGGGGCAGCTTTAGCAGGGCTTCAGAAAATTTGAAGTAACCGTGAATGGACTATAGTACCCAGACTGCACACCCTGCGGGGGGTGCATTTCCGGAACGCCTCGCACGAACCTGTGCAGGTGAGAGACGTGGGTAGACTTGCCCGGCTCGTGGGGTTTCTCTAGCACGTCACCCCCGGCCTCTAGTAGCACCACACTGGGGCTCATTCTACCTCACTCACTCACTCCCCAGAGATAACCTGCCACGGTGGGCGTTACGACACCCTGAAACCTACGTCTCGACACACACACAACTAGTTACTTTCGGTACTAACGCCTATAGGCTGTACGCGGTAAACTGAGCACTTATGAAGGCCCTAGTTACTCTCTCCTTTTAGCAACTTTATTTATTCTTTAACCACCTCTTTAAACAAGTATTGCCATGTAGGTAGTAAACCCTGTGCATATTCCACCGCACTCCGAAGTGATCGTCTAAGGCAAACACAAAATATATTTAATGACTCATTCCAAATGAGATGAATTTCAAAAGTGCTCACTTTACCGTGAATAGCATATATACCCCATATCGAGCTAAGTAGTCTCTCGACGCTGTGTGATACAATAAAAAAAAAATTCATGGTCACTACGAAATATTGTAAAAATTAAATACGCCTAGCTGGGTATTCTGTCACGATTAAAATTGCCTGCGATCTAGTAGAAAACAATGCGAAGTTCCGCCACAATGTTTACCATATTTCCTCACACCATCTCCTTCGCAGTGTTTCAAATTAAATTAGAAAATAAAATTTTCTACCCACATCCACATTAGTCTCGCCCTTTCATGTGCAGTACCCTCAACATTTTTTTAAAGACATTGAGCTCCAACGAAGATGTTTGACAACAGCATTTCATTAAAATGCGGTTGCAATACGCCTGCTGGCGACTTGCCTGTAAAAAAATATTTTAAAAAATTGTCAGTCGTCAATAACGATTTCGGTTCTTAGGTGCACTGCACTTCCTTTCCCGTGTGCCTCAACTCCCGTGGTAAACTTAGCGTCACCACAAAAATAANCGACATTTTTTTTAAAGACATTTAGCTCCAACGAAGATGTTTGACAACAGCATTTCATTAAAATGCGGTTGCAATACGCCTGCTGGCGACTTGCCTGTAAAAAAATATTTTAAAAAATTGTCAGTCGTCAATAACGATTTTGGTTCTTAGGTGCACTGCACTTCCTTTCCCGTGTGCCTCAACTCCCGTGGTAAACTTAGCGTCACCACAAAAATAAATTTGTACAAAGGTTTGCTTATCTGTTGCACGAAAAAACTGGGAAAGTGAGCCAGCATTTACTTAGAATCTTTTGGAACATGGACAAGAAAACAATGTATAAAAGAACACTTAAGAGTAATTAAAAATAACCTACTTTTCTACAATGACCATGAACTGACGAACCAAAATATACAGACCGGAAGATTTACTACGAAAAGAGGCTGCCCATATAAATTACGTAAGGGACCAATCAGAATAAGGCAAAAATTCTACCATCTCCAATACGCATCGTTAAGCTGTAAAACTGCGACTGGCAATTCTATACACGGTCAATGTCAATATGCGAAATGGAGTGAACATTGTCGCGTACTTCGGGAGCAAGCATAGCAACAGTTACCTATTACGACCGTCGAGAAACTTCTCAACGGCCATATTCAACAGTCTGCGTTCAGCGCGCGTACGACGGCCTGGCGATGGCCTTACACCCAGCCGTCAGATCTCTTACAGATGGGCGATAAGCAGTGTTAGCTTAGTTGCCGTAGACGTCCGCTTGTCTGTTAGTATTCAGCGGCGACGAGGACGTCTTCACGCGGTCACAATGCTAACGATCCTCTGGCGATTGGGTCAAGGACCCGTGGCAAGGACACACCTGCCCCTCCCGCCGGCAAAAATTAAGGAAACTCGCCACTCGTCTTTGAAATCAGTCTAAATTGGTGTTCAGTCCCTTTAAAGTCTAAGTTCCTCTAAGTGCTTCTGCGTAATTTATGTACCTATGCACCGCGGACAATACGCATTATGTAACATTCCGCGTTATGCATTTTTCGACATGCTGTCTACTCTCCGTTTAGATACACACGCAGTGGTCACAAATTAATCCCATTTCAAAACACACGTTCTAATAGTTAAATAAAACGCCTAGTTTCGGGTGTCAAAGTTTCCCGGATCACAGTAAATGGTTTAAATGATAAGTATTAAATGTGTGGTTGTCATGTTCCTTTCGAAATGTAACTGTCTACAGTTTTGCAAAACGGTCTGGAATCTTTTAGTCATGCTATGTGGCGTAGTTGGTCATGGCGGCAACTAAAAAAAATGCCCAAGTTTATGTCGGGCGTGCGGAAGCAGGAAATTTTAAGGAGACTTGTGTCCCATCCCGTACGGCCTTGAAGTCGGGGGAAGAGCCCAAGTGACTGGAACAAGAGCACGGTAAGGGTCGGCAAGTATTTCATCCCCTGCAGCAGCGAGCCATAAACCACACCCTCCCTCTTCGCCTATTTCCCGAATGGCCGACACGTGTTCTCCATGCGTGATAGACCCCCGGGAGAAGTCGTCTGCGAGGGGGATACACCGCCGGCAGTCCTCTATCCTCAAGTCTCCTAATGGGTGTGGCATCTGGCAGCTTACCCCCGCTGCAGACAGAATACACGTGGTAGTGGCCACACATCACCCTCGCATGCACGAGAATGCCCGTTCCAAAAATATCCATTTGTGACTGAGCCCACGCCATCTCTGTGTCCGATGAAGTTAAATGATTAATACGAAACAAGGTTAAGCTTACGACACTCGAGCGAGTAAAAAATGTACGTGTAGTTTTTATGCACTTAAGTTACCTAAGTTCCCCCACCCCTGTGATTTACCATGGACGGACACAATCTGGTGAAGCCATACGCTCAAATTCCACAGGGAACCAGACATCGAACTGGAAACTCCAGTTGTAAGGAATGAATACTCTGAGTGCGTGGTTCGCCCAAGGGAAGCTGCACACCATGGCAGGTAGCGTTTTATTTTGTGCGAAAAAAAAATTTCAAATCGGTGCGCGAAATGTGGTTTTTGTTCTCTTGCGCGCGTCACATGAGTCGGTGGGGAGACGGGATAGAGCTGACTTCAGTCCAGTCTATCGACTTTCAAATGATATGCTCACAATGCAAGTTGCTTCTCAGACTCCAGCTAAACGTGGAACCAAAAGGTAACAAACACAAGAGGTTTTAAATCCATTAGAAATATTTCACCAACAGCAATGCCATTCCATACGCAATAACAGATTACCATTGTTATCGTACAGTTACGTAAAGAAAACAATCACCCAATAATTCGCCTATGACATGTCAAAGTTACTACGAAGATGTGATGAGTATTTATCATAACCGACTAGGTGTGACATTTCTAGTCGGAAAAACTGGATATTGGGTTTAATTTGGGAATGTCCGCTTCGGAGTTAACTAAACCTAGATTATAAAGCATGTTATCTCTTCGAGCACACAATTAGGATACGGGGCGATGTCAACCAGAAGTAANTAACAGATTACCATTGTTATCGTACAGTTACGTAAAGAAAACAATCACCCAATAATTCGCCTATGACATGTCAAAGTTACTACGAAGATGTGATGAGTATTTATCATAGCCGACTAGGTGTGACATTTCTAGTCGGAAAAACTGGATATTGGGTTTAATTTGGGAACGTCCGCTTCGGAGTTAACTAAACCTAGATTATAAAGCATGTTATCTCTTCGAGCACACAATTAGGATACGGGGCGATGTCAACCAGAAGTAACAACGTTAACATCTTGCTAAATGTGTAGCATTATGTGAGCAAGCGGCACTTCCCAACCTGTTCCTGGAAGCGTCGACTACTTCGCTTCGTCTGCGCGGCAACATGACGTAACTCTGCGTTATTTACAAGCAGAATACTCTGAATAGATTAGAACTACTGTTAACTACAGAAGCAGGTAACTCCAGACACTGACGAAGGCACGGTAGGTGTTATACGCTATTTCCTATTGGAAGTCACAATAAATGCAGTAAAGGACAATACTATCCTTTAACGAAACATTCAAAATATTTAAAGCACATAATTGATCAACAAACACATTAACCATACACAAAACAATCTCAATATAAAGGTACTTAGTTATATAAAACATAACACGACCAAAATCTATGTGCGTCAATTTTATGGCCAATGTATGTATGAAAAAACATCCACTCCAAGATTCTGGCTCTTGAAAATACGTCACATTTAATGATCCCGAACACTTTGAAAGACTTTTTCAATCCCCTTTGGATCAACGAATGACAGGTCATAAATAGACAAAAACTAAACACCCCCACCACAAACTTGTAAGGTTCCAACAAACATGCTAAATCAGTAACTGGGATGGCGCAGACAATTGCGTAATAAAAATATCCCTCTCCTTCTCACTATTTTGGATCTGAACTAATATACGTAAAGGATTTAAGAAGAGTCGGTAACCGTTATTCTCACGCATTTGAACAGGTTGGCATTTGTATACAGACGTCAATTGACAATTTACCACCATGCCACTATATTGAGAGTGACAACGTGGAATACTTCCAAGAAGGTTCAAACTGTTCTAAATATGATTAGTCACATTATGAAAATAATATATGTGTGTACGTGCAATCTGACGTGTGTGGTCGTCCAGTGTAGAAACTTCGTATAATGTAATTGGACTTGTCCGTCCAATATCTCTGTACAGCTATGTATTGAAAAAAGATCTTCCGGGCGCAATAAAACAATTTTATGGCATTACGGAAAAGTTCAAAATAAATAGCAAAATTTCTGATAAACGACAATTATGCGTGGATAAAAAAGACCCTTGATTAGAACGAACAAATGCAAACCGGAAAATAGCTCAAAGTTAACGTTGCTCTTAAGATAAAGATATGGGTAAAGACCCCTCCAAGTGGAAGGAGTTATTTTCAGTGGGCAAGGTCTGGAAAAGAGAATCATAATTTATTTAATTAAAAAATATAGCAAAGTAAATTACACAAAGAGTAATAAACAGGCACGGTGGAGAATAGGTTATGGTCAGTCTCTTATAAGTTGGCAAGATTCTGACGGTCAGTGAGTGGCAACTTGACACATACGAAACTAACAAAGTGTCATTTACAAAATCCGGTATCAGCTGATGCACGAACGAACAGCAGAAAATACGTGATAGAGAGTTCCTAGATTAATTAATACGTTTTATTTTACGAGGTCACAAAACAGTGGTTGTTAGTGTTACAAACTGAACTTCGTGATAGAGTAGTAATGTATAGGTGTTCAAAATGAAATGAAACTTCAAAACCTTTTACAACGTCTTACCCCCTTTCCAATCATGCTTTCCATTAATTCCAAAAGCATACAGAAATATTGCATAATATCGTTGAATAATTTTTTNGCAACTTCAAAACCTTTTACAACGTCTTATCCCCCCCCCCTTTCCAATCATGCTTTCCATTAATTCCAAAAGCATACAGAAATATTGCATAATATCGTTGAATAATTTTTTCCAATAATTTGACGAAATATATTTCAAATTCGTGTCGTTCCGAGCCAGTAATAGAAGAACATTCAACTTTTAAAAAGACGTTATCTATTGAGAAATGCAAACGACTCAAACCTCGCTGTCATGCCGTGCGCGCCATCTATCTGCTTTTTCCCTGAAGCATTACCAGCCAGAGAAGAAAGCTTTAATGCTAACAAATTTACGAACAGATACTAAGAGTTCTATTTTTCCGTGAGCTCTGCAACAATTTTAAAGTAGCATCTATTTCGTGTACAGATATTTTGAGTACTAGTAATTTCTATTCGGCCGGTAATCGTTCGTCCACCTAAATTATACGCCATATTGTTCTCCCGAAAACTTATTTCCTTGTGTCCGAAGTGGGACACGCGTGAATAGTTTTTAAGCAATTCTAACGTTATTCCACGTCACATATTTCCAACTCTAATATATTAACTATAACGTCCAAAGTGTGATAATAGCTACAACTACTGCCTCACAAATGTTAACCCAAATTCACTGTCTCTGGCAAATTAAAAAAGAGTTAGCAAATATTAATTTTTTTGCAAGGTTAATTTATATATTTACTTTTATAACCTACTACTATTTTTTTAGACTTGTCAGTCTAAAATATCTTAAAATTTGTTTGGCATTACAGTACAATGGCAAGTGGATTAGCTGACAGCGTGTTGATAATAAAAAATACAGCCTCCACTTGACGCACCAGCTGATGGCGATAGGATACATAAACGAAAAGTAAACATTGGCGTTACTTTCGTCAAACTGTCAGAATCTCGCCAACACACGAGACAGAGAATACCAGTTCCCAAGCCCTTACGAAAGGGGTGGCTTGAGAACATCACCCCTAGAGTACTGAATCTACTACGTTAGGTCCCCAAATAGCTATATTCGTAAAGAAGGCTATTGTTTACATCTGTCTCCGTGCAATTTCGGACCAATAACAAACTAATCATTTCATTTGAAGGTAATGTTTATTACGTAAAATATCAACATAACAGCAATAATTGAATTGGAGTTTTCCGCGAGGGCGCGAGTCAAGAAAACTCCAACATTTTCCGAAAGAATCAACTAACGCCTAGTTATTTTATTTTATTGCCCGAGTAACAAACATCAAAACATTCACAAGCGTACTTCCTTAACTGAATGCTAGGCTAATAGCGATTCCAGTCTTACGAATTCAGCACCCCGAATTGCCAATACTCTAAAGCGAATGGCAGAATAACTATTTCGAATATTTATCTAATTCCTTGTCAATCACGCCGTAAAATCTAAATATATTCAGTGTGCTGCACCCAGATTATCAGTTGTCTATTCAGGCCCACTATGAATGTACACTCTATTGTGTAGCAAATTAAGTTACTATAAATTCAGACATTTGACTACTCAACGCCCAAACACACGAAATCTTAGTTTTACGTACGGCTAAACTGAGGAAATGCCACTTTTAAAATCAACTTACTAAAACATATTAAAATAACGAGCACATTTTATTCACATTACGTCCTCCTAATGAGAAGTAGAAAGCTACAATCCGGAAGTACTAGGAAAATTGAGTTAAATTGCTCACTGCGCACTCCACTCTCCCTATATCCGTGTATAAAGTGATCCGGCAACATTAAAATATAGACGTATAAACTAACACATCAGCGGTATAGCTATACATAACTTGGGTATTACACTTGTGGACGTTGTTAAGGGTGTTGAGCTCCAAGATATGTGTAATTATATGACTTTATGAAATACTATTCACCTTGAAGACACTTAAGTAATCCTACAAATAATTTATTTATATCTCAGTTTTTCTATCACGTTATGTCAAAATCACAATTTCGGCGTTTTTGGGACGGAAAAAAATAACGAACGCATTTACAGAGAATCTAACAACGGTTACTGGAATTTTATGTTTTAATTGATTTTAACGTATGCTTAGGATAATTTATTTTACTAGACTGCCCAAATTATGCAAACATTTTTTATTCAATGCAAATCTCAAAAAATCACAAACACTTCATAGTGTAATTTGAAAGAATACTTAACACATGGTAATATTTTAATGTGAATTTTTTCGTTCCCAAAAACACAAATTGTGATATTTGCCTACCATTATGCAAAACATACATGTAAATTATTCTATACAAGCAAATAGTACTTGAGTAATGTCTACTAGTTTAAAAGTATTTCGTACAAGTACAATATAGTAAATAGTTTGGTTCCCAGAACTTTTAACAAAGTTTTTCAGGAATTTTATGTGAAGTAGTCAAAGCTCTCTTATATGTGGAAATATGGTAAAATCTCTGGGGGAAAAAACCCCCATGTCTGGGTTTGAAACCTATTCCGAATTAAGGCACGAAAATACCGTGGCCATGTTCTACACAACTCCGAAATTGTCCTAGCGGCCCAATGAGTATTAAGTGACTTGGGAGACACTCACCTTGTGAACTGTCCTCACAAAGGTCCAGCGAATCACTTCCTGAAGCACTGTGTTGTACGTGTGTATGTGTGTGTGTGTGTGTTGTTCGCGGCGTAGATATATTTCCCAGTTAACGGCGGACGGACGCAGTGGACATGTTGCTAGTGTGGCGTGGTTGTAGTGGGCCGGCCTTGTTACGTCCCCTGTACACACGNTCCCTATATCCGTGTATAAAGTGATCCGGCAACATTAAAATATAGACGTATAAACTAACACATCAGCGGTATAGCTCTACATAACTTGGGTATTACACTTGTGGACGTTGTTAAGGGTGTTGAGCTCCAAGATATGTGTAATTATATGACTTTATGAAATACTATTCACCTTGAAGACACTTAAGTAATCCTACAAATAATTTATTTATATCTCAGTTTTTCTATCACGTTATGTCAAAATCACAATTTCGGCGTTTTTGGGACGGAAAAAAATAACGAACGCATTTACAGAGAATCTAACAACGGTTACTGGAATTTTATGTTTTAATTGATTTTAACGTATGCTTAGGATAATTTATTTTACTAGACTGCCCAAATTATGCAAACATTTTTTATTCAATGCAAATCTAAAAAAATCACAAACACTTCATAGTGTAATTTGAAAGAATACTTAACACATGGTAATATTTTAATGTGAATTTTTTCGTTCCCAAAAACACAAATTGTGATATTTGCCTACCATTATGCAAAACATACATGTAAATTATTTTATACAAGCAAATAGTAATTGAGTAATGTCTAATAGTTTAAAAGTATTTCGTACAAGTACAATATAGTAAATAGTTTGGTTCCCAGGACTTTTAACAAAGTTTTTCAGGAATTTTATATGGAGTAGTCAAAAGGTCTTTTATATGTGGAAATTTGGTAAAATCTCTTGGGGGGGGGGGGGAACAATGTCCCGGTTTGAAACCTATTCGGAATTAAGGCACGAAAATACCGTGGCCATGTTATACACAAATTTTAAATTGTCCTAGCGTCCCAATGAGTATTAAGTCACTCACCTTGTGAACTGTCCTCACAAAGGTCCAGCGAATCACTTCCTGAAGCACTGTGTTCTGTGTTGTACGTGTATATGTGTGTGTGTGTTGTTCGCGGCGTAGATATATTCCCCAGTTAACGGCGGACGGACGCAGTGGACATGTTGCTAGTGTGGCGTAGTTGTAGTGGGCCGGCCTTGTTACGTCCCCTGTACACACGTCCGCACCGCTCGGGCGATGGCACGCGNCACCGGCGGGGAGGCGACACTCGCCGCCCGCGTGCGCATGCGCGAGCAGCCAATCGACGCCGAGGGCGCGGCGCGTGGTCGCAGCTGGTATTCCGGGACACGAGCGCGTGCTCTCGCCAGAAATACGCTCCGAGTTTTGGGAACTCGCAGCGCAGTGGGACCCGTGTGGGGTGTGAGTCTACCCTCGTTCCCACGCGGTGTGCCGTAACTACGTCACGTGTGCGACAACTATGGTACACGTGGCACAAATACCTCTCGTATCGCAGCACGCAGTTTGTTATTGCACCACGTGCCACATTGCAAGTAGCCGCCAGACAGCCATCAAGGGCGATGTGATACCGTAGCAGAAATGTTGTTTGGTTTGGAATTTTATGAAATAAATATATACTTTTTTTTTGACGTGACAACGTCTTAAATTAGGTTGGGCTGGGAGTCACTTATGAAAAAGTGTAACGCTCGGTAACGTTACGATGAGTCACCGAGGAGGGGTAATCAAGGGAGGGAAATGAGGGGAGGAAACAGGAGGGGAGCCGAGCCGGCCAAGGAGAAAGCCACCTTGCATGGAAGCAATTCCAAAGACGAACGACGCGGTGGAGCTAGCGTCGCAGTTTTACAATTAATAAATGTAATTAGACGAACCACAAGGAAATTAATAACGCGCTTGATAAATAAAGACGCTCTCGCATTACTAAAAAAATATGTTTAATGAATATTCGTTGCAGTGACAGATATTGTGTTTTTGACGTGACAACGTCTTAAATTAGGTTGCGGCTGGGAGTCACTTATGAAAAAGTGTAACGCTCGGTAACGTTACGATGAGTCACCGAACGAGAGAGAGGCCCGCCGAATGCCTTGCGTCTCTCTCCCACTCAACTATGATCGGTCTGCCGCGCGCGCAGCACTACGTTGTCACGTAAAATCTTCGCCCGTAAAACCGACTTTACAGGCAACCTTTTTTTTTTTTTTTTTTTTTTCAACCGCGTCGAATTTGAAAATATAATGAGACGACGGTACAGCAAACGCTGCAGTCGTCTTCCGTATCTGCCTGAACGTCGGTACTTTTCAAAACAGGAGAGGATCTAGACTTTTGTTTAGAAGGAACAAAAATGGGGAGGGGGAAATTTTCTCATCGTGTGGGTGCATGTCTAGACTTACGATTTGCGGAATATTGTATTTTTAGTAAATAGTCAATCAAAATAAGCATTTTGAAAAATTCTGATATTAATTCATTTCGGTTTTAAATCAGTTTCATGTCAATGT
>NQII01000199.1:487849-502085 GCA_002778355.1 Clitarchus hookeri | reverse complement strand
TCGGGGGGGGGGGGGGGGGGGGGGGGAGGAATGCTCCCTTCCCCCTTCCCAAATTCTGTATCCGCCCCTTGCTTCAACGTGAGCGAAATCGAATACCCATATTTCAGAAAACGTCTGCGAAAGCTTGCGAACCATGGTAATTTCAAATGAACCGAGCTTAGCTTGAACGCTTAATTTAAGCAGCTGTTTAAGAATGCTCGTCACATATTTTGTGAAGTAAATAAAACATGAGATGCTGACATATTGGCGAGTTTGACCTACGCTTTCTCAACACCCCCCCCTTTTTTTTTTTTCCTCAACCAAAATTCCTTTGCTAAATCATTAAACATGGTCGCCGCGTCTGGCAGTAATTAATTTTTTTTTTTTTTTTTGTTATTACGTGACAAAGAAAATAACCTTTTTTTTGCATTATTTCTGCAGATAGCACATCGAGAGTTGCTAAATAATATTAGTATTTTGTTGTTCCGTAACGCCTTTCGTACACGGAGGACTCAAAATCAACACAATTTTTAAATACAATTACTGAAATTTTTCTGGCAAATTAAGATAGTGAATATATTTAATGATATGAGAGTTAAAATTAACTACCCGAATCTAGTTTGTTATTTTGTACTACAGTTCTTTATTTCCCGTTAGGAACATAATTCAAGATGGTGTCGGGTGCACTGCCTTACGTTCATTACTGCATGGGAGAATGGTCGGGCCTAATAACTTTTATCAACCTTTTTGACAAACGTGTATGCCATTCAAGACTGATGTAATATTCCGAAAAGAAAATTTCTCAAAAGTCTCCAAAGCAAGTTTGAATAATTATACGTGACAACTGGCGGTTTATTTAATATTGCATTTTTAAGTTTGTAAGTATAATTGGACAGTATATAAAAAAAAGTAGTTTCTTATTTTTATGTCTGCTAAAGCAACTAAGTCAGCTCGTGTGACCACAGGAATGTAAAGCATGTGACCCAATCCGTTTGGTCACACAATGGTTTCGGAGTTCAACTGCAGCAATCACGTGATTGTGTTTTGTATACGCCGTACTGTACACGAGTTCAGCAGTTGTCATACAAAACAGATGAGCAACGAGGAAGAGCGAACACTGGCGCCTTGCTGCGTACAGCACTGCTCATAAATGTCATTCACGTATCGTGCCCACGATCGTAGACTCTGTGATGACCGGGTTAATTCGAGGCTATCAAGAGCTCTTCCACAACATTCCGTATGGCAAGTGATGTTAGTGGAACTCAGAATCGCGCCAGCCTCCAGGTTTACCCTTGCGAATCGAATGAAAGAACATACTGCAACTTGCACGGACTCCGAAGGGCGTCGTATTTTTGGTTCCTAGTTGCCGGTGGAGAAAGCAGGTAGAACCGGTTCGGCCGGTCCAGCACCGGTACGCCTGGTTATGGATAATTCTCGCGGACCCCGGCTTGTCTGTTCAGAGTCAGCTAAGGGCGTGAAAGCAGACCCTAGTAACGCCGCGGATATGTGGCAGCGCTTCGCAACACTTCGCATTCACTCACAATCATTGCTATAGATAATAATTATTCGAAAGCGATACGATAATCACATAAATAACAATATAGTATTTTTATTATAGCCCCCTTCCAGTTGCATAGACACAGAACTAAACATCAATTAAACGACTATTGTATACGTGAGCATATTAACGAGAGAACTAATTGTCAAAGACAATGGCCTCGACAAGTAATCAAGGCACATAAAAAATCTACTGTCAAGGCTCCAAAAAATAAATAATCTTATTGAACAAATATTTTTGTAAGCGACCAAAATTTTTGGATCAATACTGTCTCTGAAACACAAATAACTTCAGTATAAGTAATTTTGATGACACCGCTGAAAAATAATTTTACGTTCCCCCAAGAAAAAGCTAGCCAATGGTTCTCCGCTCTATCCGGATGGCAGCACGAAAACTATTTCGCCAATAATTTATCAAAAACTCCTTTACTCTTGGTATCGCACTAGCGACAGTTTTGTATCGGTACGGTTTGGCGTTATTTTTTTTTTACAAAACTAACGTTTGTTCCAACTTGGTTTAATGAATAATAATATTGACGGGGTTATAAAATATTACATAAGCTCAGCTAGACACTCTTGCACTATCATGGTGTCTGGCTCACATAGTTTCCCAAGGATACTGGATTTTGCGAGGTCAGTCGCCAAACCCCTCCCCCCTGACACACCTAGGAGATTTAGGCCTACATTCACAAAGGTAGTCGAAGATAGGGAAAGTGAGATGGGAGTGGGATACGCAACAACTGGCACGGAGAGTTACTGTTTTCGCGGGTAGCCTAACTACACGGCGTGCAGAATGTGTTTCCTCTCGAGAAACACCTCGATGTCACCCTGCTGTATCGTGGAGAGAAGTCAAGATCGACACGAAGAAGGGAGTTAGCCTGGAGCTTATCTGCCAACTGGCACGGAGAGTTACGGGTAGCCTAACTACACGGCGTGCAGAATGTGTTTCCTCTCGAGAAACACCTCGATGTCACCCTGCTGTATCGTGGAGAGAAGTCAAGATCGACACGGAGAAGGGAGTTAGCCTGGAGCTTATCTGCCAACTGGCCCGGCGAACGTCGTGGAATGTTGTTAACCCGACAAATAGTCCACAAACGGCGTCTTTATCTCGGGAGTGATCAAGAGCCTGACACGAAGTCATGTAGATTGACGGATCTGCAAATACAAACCTTCTCACCTCTCCCATATTTGATCTTAAACGGGACTAGGTTTCGGCAGTGCAAGTTTATGNTCTGCAAATACAAACCTTCTCACCTCTCCCATATTTGATCTTAAACGGGACTAGGTTTCGGCAGTGCAAGTTTATGGCTTTCATAATTAACATCTAATACACCCGCTTGTTACGCTCTTGGCCTACCTTTGGACCAAACCGCTCCGTACGAACTGATAAAATACACTGGACTACGAGATCGCATAGGAAAAACTGAAACTCCTTGCATCCGAGCTTAACGCAAACACTACTTAAAGCTGAAGTAAAAAAGAAAAAAAGCAGGCAGCAATTACTTGCGAAGGTAGCGAACACGATTGATCGTTCGGTTAACGTATTTTATGGGCATTCGTGAGGTCGTATTTTCGTTCCCGACCGGCTGCAGTGGGTCTTATCTCACACACGTGGCTTTCGTCTCCTTTACAGGAGAAGATGATCCAGTTTTCTTATTCCCGAGAGCCACAAGCATTTCCAAAGCGAATAACCACAATTGTAATCAGATTTTCCTTAAACGTACAATGAGTATCAACATTAATCAAATGTTTCACTTAAAGTTGTAATCAAATGCGGAAAACACTTGTACCGTTTTATTATAGCTATACCACTGGAGAAAGAAAAACAAATCTTAGTAAACAAGTTTTATTCTGCAAGACCTATTGGCATAACATACGTTGACGCNCACTGGAGAAAGAAAAACAAATCTTAGTAAACAAGTTTTATTCTGCAAGACCTATTGGCATAACATACGTTGACGCCGACGGAAGTGATAAAAATATGTATCCCCATCAAGGTGCCGTTCAGCTAGTAATATCCTTCCTGCATTTTGAACATTTTTATGTCCTTTTAGGATTAATAATGGGATGGGATATTGCCTGTCCTGACTTCTCATGAAGACGCCCATATGCGCATTCGAACTTAACTCGCACGCTGTGACTGCCCGGTCGAAGCTATTACTATAGTCTATTAACTGCTACTTACAACTTTTCTGAATCCCTGCTGAAGTTNGCTACTTACAACTTTTCTGAATCCCTGCTGAAGTTCTGCTTCCAAGATATTCCTCCGCTCCGTGCAAGTAAAGTTTAACCAAGTCTACAATTGCACTATAACTGCTTCTTGCTAGGCATTGCCAACACACCTGTTTCCTCACTGTTTTATTGATATTAATTATAAATTAAGTGGCATAATTTATAAATAAAATAGCAAGAAAAGTTTACTTTAACTACAAATAAGGTACTTTTATGATGACACAAGTATGACATATTTAGGAAACAACAGAACAAGCCATACATGGGGTCATTTTTCAAAGGTTTGATTCAGAAGAAACCGCGAATAGACTATAACACTGCTAGGTATATAGAAGTGCGTTTCATTTTATACGGCAACCACATTAACTTCGCATGCGCATGNTAGACTATAACACTGCTAGGTATATAGAAGTGCGTTTCATTTTATACGGCAACCACATTAACTTCGCATGCGCATGAAATCAGTTTTAAAAAAAATGTACGCAGGAAAGTACAGATGCGTTTCCAGGCGCCAAATAACTACAACATTTATTTTACGTGTTACAGCTTGTACGAATAAGTAATTCACTTCGTCTTTTGTGGATTAGAATTCTGGACGAGGGCCCTGTTACACTGTCTCGTGTGAAGGAAAAAATAAATGATAATCGTCCATGATAATTGATTTGCTAAGTGAAGCGCTGACGGGTTCGGACAAACGCACTTGTCTTGGGATCGGTCGTCGTCCCAGTTCGCCGACGTGAGGCCTTGGCGTTGTCTGATCCGTGGCTCGCCTCTGGCTGGCCGCTCAGTTTATCCTCGGCATACCTACGTATCCCAGCAGCTGATCTAACTCCGCATTCAAGTGCCCCCCGCCAGCCTTGCTCGTCGTGGGCCGTCACGCCAGCCAACTTCGGCATTCAACTTTACGTTTGCTAATCGGCGTGGTATTCCCTGTGGAACCCGACGTGATGGAACTGTCGCGGTTGAATTCACGGAAACCAACTCTTGACTCGACAATTTCGAAAATTTGAAACTTAAAAGTCTAAGTCAAGCAGTCATTTTGCCGAGAATCAACTCAGAGGCTAGGTGGAAGGGAAGGAACATCATGTATCAATGCCATCAATTATTTTTATGAATAGGCACGCAAAATGCATTCATCGGTGTAATTATTTACCTAAGATTATTCATGTTTTTTGCAAAGATTACGAAACCGATTTTCGTTGCCTAAAATTTGACTTTTATGTTTGTATTGTGTTTCGGTGACTTCGTAAAAGGAACAGAAATGTAAAGTCAAACGCTGAAGTTTTTAATTGCGTCGAGGAGGCTGAATCAGTTGATGGTTCTTACTTTCACAACTCGCCTACGACGTAAGGGATGGAAGTTTCAATTAAATGAAANAGGCTGAATCAGTTGATGGTTCTTACTTTCACAACTCGCCTACGACGTAAGGGATGGAAGTTTCAATTAAATGAAATACTTAGATTAATTTCCTTATATGTAAAAATGCACACCGTTTGTAACTGTTTATCCCTGCTATTTTATAAATAACTGCAATTTGTTTTATGCTAATCCTAATTATACATTCTTAATCACTATCCTAGTACTCTACTACCTACAGTGACTTTATCCTCACTCATTAATTACATTTATACGATCTTAACATCCATTGCCACACGTTTACNAGGCTGAATCAGTTGATGGTTCTTACTTTCACAACTCGCCTACGACGTAAGGGATGGAAGTTTCAATTAAATGAAAGACTTAGATTAATTTCCTTATATGTAAAAATGCACACCGTTTGTAACTGTTTATCCCTGCTATTTTATAAATAACTGCAATTTGTTTTATGCTAATCCTAATTATACATTCTTAATCACTATCCTAGTACTCTACTACCTACAGTGACTTTATCCTCACTCATTAATTACATTTATACGATCTTAACATCCATTGCCACACGTTTACTTCGCCAGAATGCCGGTCACAGGTGAAACAAGTCGCAATGTCCTACAGCCCCAGTCTCTGTTCCCCAGGTAGTCGCATACCGCACTCGCTGGTCGCTGCTCCGTCGTCCGTCGTCTTCCACTTCACACACGTCACATGCACTCGGCGCGAACGGCCGTTCACGACTGCCGACACAGACGCACGCCGCGTGGTTTCAGTGTTGCAAGGTAAGCCGCTGCTTGCTCAGTGCTGTACACACTCGGCGCACGCAGCAGGAACCCGTAACCAGAGCGTAGTCGGGAGAAACTAAGTTGAAATTGCTGTCACTCACGAGAGAGCGGCGAGGCACCCATTACACACGTGCTGCGACGCCAAATGCACTACCACGTTTAAGTGGCCAGTGTGTAAAGAAGCTCATGGTTAGGTACAGCACAGAGCAAAACACAGCTTGCCCACGCAACAGTTCACCACGCGCCGCTGCGTGACTGGCCCAGAAGGTTCTTCGCACTTCGAGACGCGCCGATGGAGGTGACGACCAGAAAACTCGCGCACTGTTTCGCGAGTCGATTACTCTTCCAATGGGCAGGAGTGATGTCAGATCCGTTAGTGTCATCGCAACCAGTGTGGTGGTTCCCCTTCCCCTCCAAAGAGTATCGATGACGTCGTCCTGGGGAAACTACCTCTAGGCCCGCCTGAAGACAGAAGGGGGCGTAGGTGAAGCAGCCGCGCGTAACAGTGCCCAGCCCAGTGCATGGCTTAGGGGCCCGCCTACCTGCCACTGAAACTGCGTTGCGGAGAAACGATTAAACGTGCGTCCAATGTGCTGATCTACGAAAAGAACACACACTTCAGCCNGGGGGGGGGGGGCTATTGAATGCTTTCAAGGCATCGCGCACATTAGAAACACCATTTTAGAGTACTCCGAAATGGTTAAAACCGGCTTCTCCAAAGCGCTTTATCTCAAAATGTACGCTTCAGATACATACAAAACTACGCAAGGGCCCTGCATTGAACCTTCCTACAGACTTTACAATTTCCACCAATAAAAAATAACAGGGTCGCCGCTGAGAATCCCATAGGTACACGCAGTGGGACGAGAATAACGCACGTATGTTCAGAGACTTGCGCTTAGCGGCGATGGTGCACTTGGTGCACGTGTAATAGTCGCCACTATCGCTCCCGCGCTTCTCGGCGTCAAATGCTGACAAATATCTCCAGGTAGCCAGGAGCCTTAATTTACGAGCATAAATTCGGCAATAGAGTGGTTCAACCTATTGTAACCATGGCTCTCACATCGGCTTAAGTATTTATGTACATGATTGTGAGACGTAAAAAACTAATGTTGTTTGAGTCGCTCAGAAGAACCGCCCTTGAGGAAACACCTACCATAATGTCGAGTATATAGTATACAAAACAGTAAGTTCTAGGGAAAAAACATTAATTTTAAAATTTTACTAAGAAATACATATAAGGATGTTGGTTAAAATTCTTTATAATGCATATGCCAACCTTTTTTTTTAAATTATTTTTTTTAAGTTTTTATATTTCAGATAATATTGTAGTCAGTTAAATATTTACGAAATCTTGCAAAATAACCCAAACCCATCTAGCATTACACCTTTCCATCTGCTGCAACAATCACGGACCACAAGAGACTCTATAAGCCAGCACGAACACCTGCCCACTGTCTGTAGTGGAAGCTCAGTAATACGGCATTACGAGAGGCCTCGGAAACTGAGAAACACACGATTAATGAATTATTTTGAGAATATTCGGCGCTCATATTTGACTTTTTCTTGTCGAGCCGTTACTAGTCTATGGCAACTCGAACGCTAGACGTACAGGTTTCAAAAAAACCCTAATTGAGTGTTCTTAACTTTTAAGCATTGTATCATTTAATTTTTAAGCTTTTATTTGAAACTGTTTTGAAAAGCTTCAAATATATAATTTATCGATTTATTTATTTAAGGCATTAAAACTATTTAAATTTACTTGCAATTAACATATTCTTTTTACTTAAACATATCCAGTTATCGAATAGTTGGCATTACAGACATATTATCTTTAACATCGAATAACAGATAGTAGGCCATACTAATAATACAAACAGACAAAAAGAATAACGGGTTATTATATAGAATATGGGATTTCCGAAAACGAAATAAATTTTCACGGAAAATGGTATAAATCGACATTACTAATTACAGAGAACAGGAATTTACTAGGGGCATCACAATATTAGCATTACATACAACCAAATGCGATAGTGGGGAGGACTATGTGGATCAGGAAAATTGTGGGGTAAAACACGTAAAATGTATTTAATTACATATTATTTGTGTTAGTTAACCATGTTGAATGCAATAAGACCAAACCTAACTCAACCTAACTTTGCGATAATATGTGATTACAAGGGTAGAATATGCCGACACGAGACTGTGTGTTAGAAAAAGTATAATAAGTATGCTTGCCGTGGATGCAGCAGTCATAGCTCCTAGGTGATTCACTGTCGATAGAACACGACACGTTAACGTCTGTTCAATTTGTCGTAACTCCACAGACACTCACATTTCCGCACAATTATTATACAGGATGATTCTAAAATCATGGTNCAAACATTGAGGGGTGGTAGAGCTCACTAAAACAAACAATTATTGTATAGGAATATATGGGCGGAAGTGACGCGTTGAGGCACAAACACAAAAATAACACATTAACGGAAACATAACATGTTCATTAGCAGCATACTTAACGAGTCATTCCGTACAGAAAATGTTAAAACAGTAGCTGGAAATGCATCCACCAACAGTCACGCATGCTTGGCGACCTCTACATATGGCGTGATTGGCTGACAATGGTGGCGTGCGTGAAATACCCGGCGTATTTGAATCTGTTCGCCAATCACTCCACCGACGCTACCAAGCTTGCATTACTGCCGGTGGTAGCAATTATGAGCAATTATTATAAACATTGCTGTAAACAGGCATTTAGCGGCGATGTTGTAAATAAACAATGTGTTGCATTTCATGTGTTATTTGTGTGTTTGAGCCTCAACGCGTCACTTCCGCCCATATATTCCTATACAATAATTGTTTGTTTAAGTGAGCTCTACCACCCCTCAATGTTTGTCCCATTGTTTTAGAATCATCCTGTATAGGACTACTGCAAAATACGTGATCCCCAATAAAATTCCAATTAAGTGTGATTAGTAATGACCATATATAAAATTTGCAGGTATTATTTCCCCGATTTTCAGAAAAGGCCATATTCATTGTAGTTACCGAATAACATAAATAATAATTAACTCTTGCAAACATGACATTTTGAAAATTAAAACATACAAAAGACTAACTGAAATCGTCCACTGCTACCAACACGATATATTTTTAATATAACATGTTATAATTAATGAACATATAAACGATTGCCATATTATTTAGTTTTAAGAGAACATTCACAGCTTATGGTGTCTGTCGATTGGATCAACATAGCAAGTAATCGATTCCCTCTCTGTTCCTTCGATATCTTCCCATCAGTTCACTTGCCAGAGTCTATAGAGGAAAAGACGTTGCAGAAATATTGTAACATAAAGCTACAAGTAGATTACAAGGATAAAATAAACGATGAAGAATTACTGAAGTGGTGCAAAAAGACGCCCGTTAAGAGGCAATGAAAATCTAAAATATTCTATAAGCTTGATTCACGTGGATTTTAGCACGTGGAAAAATTAGCGGACGTTTCAGTTAACCAGAGTGTTTACTCAAGGTACTCCAGTTACCTTCGCCCTTTCATTCCACCGCTGCTCCATCTTCACCTCATTTCTACACAGCTATATTTATAAATTAATTTACACAATTGAGTTTTTGTTTTTGGATATAATCTGATCACATTTCTTAACAATGAAAGGCCTATTGATATCAGTATCATGCTTTCATCTAAAAACTTTCCATATAAACTAACGTTTATGAAAAATGCAATATCAATATAATGGAAAGATTATTTTTTATACAAATTACTAACAGTACTACAAGCAAACGATTACAGATTTAGAGCAGTGCAACAAAATTACTTGCAAAACATCAGTATACTGTAAAGCCACCCCGAGCTACAATAAGAACCGCGGTGGCGCAGCGGCTAGGGCACTCGCCTCCCACCAAGACGAACCGGGTTCGATCCCCAGCGGGGTCACTCCCGCTTTTCCCACACGGGAATCGAACTGGACGGTGCCACTGGTCAGCGGGTTTTCTCGGCGGCCTCCCGTTTCCTCCCGCATTTGCATTCCAGCGCTGCTCCATGTCTACCTCGCTTCGTCCTCATCGGCCCTCAGACCTGTCCACTCTCCACAATAAGAACTGATGCATGCACTTCAGCTTCCACAGTTTCCTTGATGCAGAGGTTGCTGTTTCTGATACCCGATTGCTTCCCAAACCATCACATCCATTATTCATACAGTATGACCCTGCAAAATACATTCTGGAAGACAGCGCTTACCTTCGCCGTTTGTGTAACATGCTCGTATTTCAAGTCGAAGTGGGACTCGTCCGAAAACACGACATGTCGAGTTGAGTTTAGAGATTTGGGTGGCTCTTAACAACGAGGTCTTGAGAGCCGAAACACAACATGTTGCCCGCATGTGGGAATCGTGGCGGACGATTCAGCTGGTCGGCGGGTTTTCTCGGCGGTCTCCAGTTTCTCCCGCCCTTTCATTCCGGTGCTGCTCCATACTCACCTCGATCACCCTCACTGGCCCTCAAGACCTTGCTGCTAATAACCACCCAAATCTCTTCACTCACTCACGACACGTTGCCACTCTGCGTGCCAGTGGATGTGTTCGTGAGCCCCAGACGACACCAAGTAGCCTAGAGATGGCGAGGATGACACAGGATGTTGTATAGCTTCCTTCAGCAGTGCCCGGACGGCAGGCGCCGATGACAAATGTCGTCCTCCGTTATTCTGGTCTTCGTTGGGCCGTCGGTACCTTTACGAAGTGTGTGGGTGCTCTCACGTACCCATTGGTACCAACATCAGACCACGGCAACGCATATTAACCCCCCACAAGCCTTACAAGGCTTTACACGAGGCATACTCCGTGTTCAGTATCTTCCCTCGCTGTCTGCCGTTCCTCACACGTCTTACAACACTATCGCTATTATCGTGGTTTAGCCACTAATGCATTCTGGTGGCCGTCCTAGATGTTACATGTCGCTGCGATCCTAACTACTAACACTCAGAGCGATGGCATGCACATGTACCACATTACGTTCAATTTGGACCTTCTGTTCTGTGTATTTCACTTTTTTTTTTTTTTTGTCATTCAGTGTTAATATTTTCTTAAAACTAACCGGAATTGGATTACGTAATACAGAATAAAATCAGGGAAGAAACAGGAAAAACCGTATTGGGATATTTAATTATACGATAACGTTGGTATTAAACGTTTTTTGCATTATATCAGCAGTTAGATACAAGATAACAGCACTTAGTAAGTGAAGACAGCTAGTGTCAAAGGCCATGGAACATATCCAGACATTTAAAGTTTTTCAAATCAGTCACAATAAATGATGACATACTTGTCTGAAGATTAGATAGAACGACTGAATAATTCAAGGACATTCTTTGATATTAAAAACAAAAACGTTATCCTGCGACAGAAGCCACTTGGAATTTAAACGGTTTGTGTCAGTTTAGCAACAACTGAAACAAGTTGCGAAGGCTTACCATCTCAGCTTGCCTTTCATTAACGTAAAATAACAAACTATTCACAAGTACGGTCTAGGAGCACTTGTTTGTATTAATATATCGTTTCGAACAGAACTAAGAAAAAGAGGAGAGTAAACATAACACAATCGCCAGGTTATCTGATAACATTAATCTGTTTATGACACGATAACTACACTTTGCTTGCTGCATCTGCAAGATCACAGGCGCCGAGTATGGATGGTCTGTGGGGGAGGGGAAGGGGAGCGGTCACCCCCCCTCCCCCACTTTTCAGACAGCCGGGGATTCGCCCCCTGAGCTAAAAACAGTGGTTGATCACTACTTCAGTTGGTAACAAGTGTTTATATCTTATCGTCAACTGTTTGTCTCATTTTTCAAATATGTATTGTTTATAAATTCTTACACAACCAAAATATGCAATAATTCAGTAGAAATTATTTTCGTATTAAACATTTATAACCTTAGCACACATGAAATAAGTGTTACATGCATACATAACCGCCTGCACAAACATACTACGCACAGTGTGAGAGAGAAGTATGAAGAGAGAGAGGGGAGAGAGAAAGAGAGGGGAGAGAGAAAGAGAGGTAAGTTTGAAATGAACATGTATACTGTTAACAGAAAGAGAGGTAAGTTTGAAATGAACATGGATACTGTTAACAGAAAGAGACTTGCCTCCTTCTGGAGACAATATTTCGGCGCACAAGAGCACACAATTCAGCCATCTGGCATTTGTTGGCTTCCTAAGAGGTTACTCCATTTGACTGCTGTGATTTCTGGGAGCGCCAGCATCACACCATAGCGATATCGTTACACCGTCAAAAGTCCCCTCTCCACTAATTGAAATGAACTCTTGAACTGCATTATAAACGCTCTGAAAGTATTACACAACATCTTCTGAGTTTACCCAACGTCCAGTAATCCACGTTAATTCCGAAAACCATAAATGTTCGAAGGTAAACACAGTCTATGTTGGTGCCGTCCTTCTTAGACGTTTCGCTCGTCAGCTGTCGAGTTAGCTGGATGCTCATTGCTCTGATTGAGCGTATATCTGTCCCTCGCTCACTGCGGCCATATCCGGTTTCATCCCTTACAGGCACAGCCGCCGTGACTCAGTTACACGTCAACTGTATTACGATAATTATTGTCACATTCAGTGAATCAGGATAAAATAGTTCCGTCATTAAAAATATGCAAATTTAATAGTACATGCTAGGGAGACTATCACGTAATGTATACAAGTTGAACAGTAACAGAGAGATGCATATGATAATAATAATAATAATAATAATTATTATTATTATTTGCTTTCTAACACTCGGAATGTAAAAATAAAAGATCACGCGAAAGTTAAATAGGGAATGTAAAATATCATAAATTCACCTTCGTGTGTCCACAAAATTCAGTTACATCGGTTCGATGTCATGACAGTCCAATGTCCTATGGACGAGTAGCTCTGCACGGTGGTCCGACAAACACGCCCCCTCTTCCCCCCAAGGAGGGGAGGTTCTGTCTACGCACAACTAAAGGGAAGGTGCCTCGGTGATAAACCACCGTAAGCGTGTGTAGTAGAAGGGTAGTTTAGGTCTGAATTTTTTTTTACGCGAAGCCATAACAGAGCAATAAAAGGGCTAAATTACAAACATTTTTTGCAGGCCCTACGGTAACCGAGTGTTCAGTCACATTCTATAACACTTGTCTCGTATTCGGGTGAGTGAAGAGATTTGGGCGGCTCTTAACAACGAGGTCTTGAGAGCCGACGAGGGTGAAGCGAAGTGAGTATGGAGCAGCGCCGGAATGAAAGGGCAGGGGAAACGGGAGATCCCCGAGAAAACCCGCGAACCAGTGGCATAGTCCGGCACGATTCCCACATGCGAAAATCCGGAAGCGACCCCGCCGGGAATCGAATCCGGTTCACCTACACCACCGCAACCCTTTTTTGTTCGAGTGGTTGTGGGTTCGATCCCGGAACGGCTCGCCGTGTAGGTAATTTCCCCAACTGTCATCCCTCTTTTTTATATCAAGCAAATGTTCGTGCAGTTCGTTAATCTTATACGCACCTCACCAATTAAAACATGACAAGTCATCATCGACATTTGGATCCAAATCATTGTGCCACGAAAACTTCTGGGAAACGTGAGCACAGACAAATAGCTTTTCTTCTGTTCTTCCCCCACCTATTCCCTTAGCAGAATGCTGAAGTTGAGTGGCTGTTTGAGGACCGGTAGCTGTCGGCACTTCCTGCAGGACGGACGGCTGTTTCGTCGTAGAAAACTCACAGCAATGGTTCTCGACAATGCATATTACTTAAAACTCTCGCCTGCATGAAGCTCGTTTGTGCTTATCAACGAAGCGCTAAGGTCGACAATAGCAGGAGCATCAAACACACCGTGGTCTCTACGCGCAACTCCTCAACTTTCGACCCTTTTTTGGTGCTAAAACATTGCGAATGTGTTATTAATTTGTTGTCAGACGTATATTTCATACAACATGACTGCATTTGTAACATAATTCTAATTATATAATTTACTATCATTTCATCTGTTATTTTTACTTTAATTGCGATAAGGCAGTGTGGGAGACGAGCACGCCACAGTCAAGGTTAGAGAGATACGCCCGACGTCTAGTCGGACACCGGGAATGTGAACGGTTCTCTGACAAGCACGTGTGCGGTGCACAGCGCGATGCCTGCCTCTGGTCAAGGTTTACGTCCCGCTATCAGCGTTCACCGCCAACCTCGGCGACACCTCACGTGTCCTGGAGCGTGCCTCGGCACCAGAACTCGCGACGCCCCTATGCTCTATCTCTGGAAGCCAACATTCCACTG
>NQII01000199.1:466730-487793 GCA_002778355.1 Clitarchus hookeri | reverse complement strand
CCACCACTACATAGGTCACACGCCGGCCAAGGCCGTCACTGTCACACACACGAGTTACGCTGGGAGAATTTTTACAGCGGTTCAACGTAATTAACCCCCAAGAAGTAATAAGGCAAGAAATCAAAGTAGACCGAGCTTGAAGAGTACATTTTAGCGATAGAGTCTATTTCGCGGTTTCTTCACAATTTTTTAATCAAACATTTGAAAAATCGCTCAATGAATGACGTACTTGATTCTTTCCTAAATGTGCCACGCATTATAATAGTTTAATAGTTCTGTTAACGTAAAAGTTCAATTGAACATTTGCTTATATTTTTCTTATAATTTAAAATATTTATTTTATATTTATTATGAATAAAACAAGGAGAAAATAGGTGTGTGGGTATTGGCTAGTAACAAATAGTTATTATGTAAAATATTATTAACGTGACTGAGCACTAATGCGATGCGCTGTCCTTAGGTGTAATTTCCAGACTTAGTTAAGATTTGTATGCACGAGGTGGAAGAATATCCTGAAAGTAGAACTTGAGCAGGTCTTCAGAAAAGTTGGAAGTAACCGTGAAGGGACTATGCTTATTGAGTTCGTATGACGTGGAGTAAGACGTAATTTCGCGTAATGGAAAGCTTATTAATACTTAACTTTCCCGAGGGGGGCAAGCGTCTTTTTGTATCATATAATCTCTTCTACTACAAGTAGAATACCGCTTTTAACTCGCTACTGTGCTGCTATCTTCCATCAGGACGTGTTTTGATCATTACTTTTGAACCCACGCACTGATTATCGCCAAAGTCGTAGCTCTTACACTACTTAGTAATGACACCGGACTTATACAGGCTGATTCTAAAATCATGGGACTAACATTGAGGGGTGGTAGAGCTCACTAAAACAAGCAATTATTGTATAGGAATATATGGGCGGAAGTGACGCGTTGAGGCACAAACACAAAAATAACACACGAAATGCAACACATTGTTTATTTACAAAATCGCCGCTAGATGCCTTTTTACAGCAATGCTTATAATAATTGCTCAAAATTGCTACCACCGACAGTAATACAAGCTTGGCAGCGTCCGTGGAGTGATTGGCGAACATATTCAAATACGCCGGGTATTTCACGCACACCACCATTGTCAGCCAATCACGCGTGACTGTTGGTGAATGCATTTCCAGCAACTGTTTTAACATTTTCTGTACGGAATCACTCGTTAAGTATGCTGCTAATGAACATTTTGTTTCCGTTAATGTGTTATGTTTTTGTGTTTGTGCCTTAACGCGTCACTTCCGCCCATATATCCCTATACAATAATTGTTTGTTTTAGTGAGCTCTACCACCCCTCAATGTTTGTCCCGTGATTTTAGAATCATCCTGTATAATTTTCGACCATACCAGGTAAATATTTTCAAAACGGTAGCAGTTAAAAAATGTTAAGTGCTATGTCATATTTCAGCAACCATTGAACAATTTCAACCAAAAGTGTTTTATTGCCAAATCTCATGTCCTCATTGCCCCACCGTTTTGGAGGATAGTTCTCACGTTATATCTAAATAACCAATACATGGATTCTCGTCAAATTTATTTGGTATACAAGTTCTGCTATTGTAAGCCACCCTAAACATATGTTATTTTGGTAATAAGAT
Organism: Clitarchus hookeri; assembly: GCA_002778355.1. Taxonomy (NCBI): domain Eukaryota; kingdom Metazoa; phylum Arthropoda; class Insecta; order Phasmatodea; family Phasmatidae; genus Clitarchus; species Clitarchus hookeri. The sequence goes on along the minus strand of NQII01000199.1, from coordinate 486,154 downwards.
TTTGGTATGTCAGACAGTTGTTTTCAAATCAGCGGTCGTGTAAATATCATAGGATAGAATGCCATATCTATCAAAGTATTTAACCAATTTATACCAAACTTAGCACACAAACTGTACATAGTGTGAGTATTAAATAAATCGCCTCTTTTGACTGTCATTTGGAGCACAGCGTCAACTAAAGTAATTAAGCTGTTACGTCATATCTCGGGAATCACTCAGTCGATTCCCGCGAAATTTGGCATACAAGTAGTTTTACGGTAAGTCACCCTATGCAAGTATTGTTACGTGTAGCTGGTCTGCGTTGACCTTGGCCCGTCCCCCGCAAGCGGAAGAGGACAGAGAAGTTATATGATAATGGGCGGCAAGTCAATGGAATGTTTCGAATGGCAGGCTAGCGATAAACGTAAAAGTTAGTATATGTTACACAAAGCATCCCGCCGTTTGCTCCTTACCTGGGTTGTATTGAAGTTCTGCGTTTATCTGAAGAATGCTCTGGATTAGTGACCTCGCTTCTCTCAGCGTGACTCGGGGTGCGTTGAACCTTCCAGATGGTCAGGGCGACTGATATATAAGTGCGTCGGGCCCCCGAGCCGTGAGTTGATGAGTATATGAGTGGAGTGGAGAGTTTATGAGGGTCTGGGCGATTGTGCGACGAGCTGGAAGAGCAACGACTAGCGCCGGAAGTGACTAGCGGGAGGAAAATCTGATTTCCCAGCGGCCTTTCCACCTTGCGCTGGCTTGCTGTGCCCAACCATCGAGACCCTTCTCCTTTCGGGGTGTTTCAATGACTACAACTGCGGCCACGGCTCCAGACAACCATGTTATAGCCGCGACGCATGCGTCTGCTTGATGTAAACACGACCTATACGGGTTTACACAATAAAAAAAAGTTAAGCAGTAAACAGTAAGCAATAATCAGTAGAAATTAAATTAATATAAATATACAGATCCTAAATCGTATCACCATTTTGGCACAATTTAACAACTAAAAATGACTAAATTTCATATACATTTCCAGTTTCAATAATTTGGAATTAATTCTCTATTTAAGGTAAATAACAAAAACATTTCAAATTTCACACATATATCATTGCCGTAATTGTAGTTAAACAGAATGGCATGAACATGTAATCCCATATTAACTTTAGGCTCGTGATTTCAGTATAAGCGCACAGTTGAAATACTTAAATATTCTGTAAACTGAAAAGACCTATGAAGTGGTGAATTGACGAACACCACGTTTAATGTAGCTACTAAATTTGAATGAGAATATATTCACCCACCACTGATGCGATTTAGACGTGACATGCGTAAATGTATGCTCCCATTGTAACATGAAGTCACACGACATGTGTTCACACTGTAAAAAAATGTTGTGTAGTTTTACACAAATGTGTGTGGCAGAAGTGTATCCATGAATGTTGGTGTATTTTACCCCTACGTATGTCGATGTTATTTTACTCTGCGTGGAAGTAAATATTCCCTCAAAATGGGTTAAACNGTGTAGTTTTACACAAATGTGTGTGGCAGAAGTGTATCCATGAATGTTGGTGTATTTTACCCCTACGTATGTCGATGGTTATTTTACTCTGCGTGGAAGTAAATATTCCCTCAAAATGGGTCAAACCATATTAACATTGTGCTACTAATTTTAAACAGATTTGCTTAAACTTACAATAATTGTAATTATTACCATGTAGCAGAAATTATACTATAATTTTCAGTGTATTTTTACTCTACGGCAAGAGAATTTACATAAATTATGCAAACGTAATTATACAACAATTATTTGTATATATATTTATTTATGCTGAGTAAAATTACACGTTCGCTGTAAATGTAAAATATTATCTTGGCACTACATAATTTGTTAATATGCCGTGTAAATTTACACAAATTGTGTAGGACATATATGTAATTTTACCATATTTGCACATACGTTTTACAATTGTTTCGTGCTATTTCACATTTTATGTATTCGTAATTTTAACTAATCTGTTTAGTGTCCTTTATGTGCTACAAATGTAATTTGACCCGAACAGTAAATTTCTTTTTACAATTACGCCATGCAAAATAACACACAATGTTTATACACTAAAGAGCCAAAAAAAACTGGTATAGGCGTGCGTATGCAAATAACAGAGGTATGGAACCAATCAGAGTAACGCGATGCGGTCAGCAGCTAGATCGGTTACTGCTGCTGCAATGGCAGGTTAACAAGATTTAAGTGAGTTTGAACGTGGTGTTATAGTCGGCGCACGAGAGATGGGACATATCATCTCCGAGGTAGCGATAACATTTGGATGTTCGCGTACGACCATTTCACGAGTGTACCGTGAATATCGTGAATCCGGTAAAACATTACATCTTCGACATCGCTGCGGCCGGAAAAAGATCGTGAACGAACGGGACAAACGACGACTGACGAGAATCTTTAAACGTGACAGACGTGCAACCCTTTCTCAAATTGGCGGAGATTGTATTTGTGGACTGCCCTGCAGGATTCATGGTAAGAATTGCCTCCTGCATACCTTCAGACATTAGTCGAGTCCATGCCACGTCGTCTTGCGGCACTTCTGCGTGCTCGGGTGGCCCTACACGATATTAGGCAGGTGTACCAGTTGTTTTTTTTTTTTTGGCTCTTCAGTGTACAATTCAACATTAAATTTACACTCAACATGTGGGATTATGTCGCTCTTCGAAGTCATAACAACTAACCTTGAAGTTACGTTAATTTTAATTTATTTATAAGCAAAACAAAATATATTCCATCAGCGGGAGTTTACGTTTTGTAAATTACGCATACAAAATGTTGAATTACTAAACATTTTATGCGCAAATACTGCACTTATAAATAAGTCAAATTGTGCCTTATATCAACAATGTTAATATAAGTAGACACAGACATAGTTATGCAAAATTACACTGCGGACTTAGTATAAATAGCAGAAGTGTAGAAATAACTATCACGTAGTACTAAAAATACACTGTTCAAGAAGTTTGTGTTTTACTTGCGTGTGTTTTCGCACACTGCTCATAATCTGTAATTTGAGATCAACGTAACTAGTAATAAAATGTGTACATTAATGTTTCTCGAACAGAGGCACTATAGTCCCGTATGGTTTCCTGAAACTTTTAAGTAAAAATACAAATACTGTAGTTGTTTTCGCCAACTATATAAATAAAATATAAAATCACCAAACCTTCGTACGTGTAAATATACACCTCATATTCTTTCATATGGTTCTTTTTACAAAAGATGTAACGTACTTTTGTGCAGAGTTTGTTGTGAAATTACACATTATATTATGTATGATTACAGTGACATAGCGTGTCTATATAAATACCGCGTAGTACAATAAATACTTGCTTGAAGTATAAATAGCAGAGTAGGTGTAATTTTACATATTCTTAAAAATCTGTATTTAAACAGCCACATTACTTTCAAATTAGTTAAACATTTTTGTGTTTTTAACAGAGATTTGTAGTGGTCTTTGGATTCCTAGAAACATTGGTGTACAATTATACATACCGTTGTTTTCACAAATGACACAAAAACATGTAAAATTACCACATTCCTGTACGTGTAAATTTACACTTTTCTTTAACAGTGAGTTGCCGCAATTTTGCTCAATTGACACAGGCAATGATGGTATAGTTTCGAAATTACAGCTTTGCTTTAGCACAATAACATGCAACTTTGAAAAACGGAAAACATTATTTGTAATAGAAGCAAAAAATATCTATGCAGTTTCACATTTAACAACTGTAGATTTTTATTTTACACTACTTTTAGGTGTAGTTACCAGCTAACCCAACAGAATGTGTAAAATTACATTTTTCATATTGGTGTGTTTCTTTACGCTTTGTTCTAATATAAATTGGTAAAATTAATCAACATGTATCATTTGTCAGCGGCAATTTAATATAATTTTACAAAGGCGTTAGGGTAGCCTATATAATATTAACATGACGAAATAGTTTAAATATGCAAACTTTCCATGCATCAAAACAGTCGATGACGAGGTAGAATATCGAAGCGCGTATGATATAACTACTTCATATCTAGGAGATTTCATGCAGACATCAGTGGAGTTATTTTGAATCATCAGTTTTGTTAATGTACACAATCTTTGCGAGGTGATATAATAAGACATGTGTAAATGTACCCTGATGTGTTTATCGATATTTACACTGGCAACTGCGCGGTAATTTCAACAAGGCTTCGGTGTTTTAACACAATGACATGAAGTTGTGAATACTCACATCATTTGAAATTTAGCACACACTATTTTACGTTATTTTACAGACACAGGCTTGGTGATTTAGATTGTAACGATATGTTGTAGTATCGAGCGCTTTACAATTCTTCTTGTGTAAAATTACACTGTCCATGCAGATGTAATTTTACGAAAAAAATTTACCGTGAAAATTGCTCACGCTAAAGCCCCAAAATTTGGTAATCGAATAGTACTATAGAAAGCCAATTTTGGTAAATGACTTAATTAGATCAGGCACTTATTTACAAATTGCAGCCATATAAATATTTTAGTGAAGTATAACATATTTACCGAACAATTAAATGTTATTCAAACACATTTAAATTTTGGCAATACTAAAATATTTGTTAAATCCGTAGCTCTTTGTCCACCATTTTGTAAGGTAGCGCCAAATTAAATATTTATTTTAAAATATATTTCATAAACCAAATAAGCGAATTTGACCAGTTAACATACCAACAGCACTGTTAAAAGAAGGTTAATTAAGTAATTTTTTAATGGTAAACTACTTATTTGCCAACCAATTTCCTCTTCATGATATATATTACATTTTGTATTACGGAATATTCAAAATATATTTGAACAAAAACTGCATGCTGCAGTTCTTATTGTGTGAACTTAATACTACTGGTAACCTCTTTGGTGTGCTATGTGAGAAAAATGAAAATGAAATTTCAACCTGAAAGCCGTATTTCGATAACAAATATAAAACACTATTACAAATGCAAGAATAACTTTGAAAATCAATGATTATACGTAATTTTGGGACATTGGCAGTTAAAATTGTATTTAAAGAAAATTGACAAAATTGAAGACGACGAATCTCAGTGCGGTGATAGAACACAAGACTCATATTTTACACACATTCTAACAGCGACATGCTAAAAACTCTCCATATCACACAAATGCGAAAATTATTTCCACAAGAATTTTCCATGAAAATAACATGCGTCTTAAACTACTAATGCGTCGTAATAAGGGACGCAAAATAATGGCGTATCATGAAAGCCGTATAATAAATTCGCCCATCTCCTCTTCCGACAAAACAAACCGAGTCACAGCAGTATTATTTAGCGATAAAACACCGTATGAAGTGACAACCTAGCTATGACATCTTACCTGAGTGGCGTGTGGTGAACTGTTGCAAGGTAAGCTGGCGTTAGCTGTGTGCTGTACCCTGTTGCTTGATAGTTTACGCTTCCACCTTCAAGACGTAGCTCGGCAGGTGAGGCCACAGGACGCCTGTAACGGGTCCCTTGCTGCTCGCTTGTGAGTGGTCGGAATAATTACTGGTTCCCTACACGCCGCCCTAATGACTGTTTGCCACTGCGTGCACCGTACAATGGTGAGCACTCGCCAGCTCACCTTGCAACATTTCACCTCACGCCACTGTAACGATTACAAATCGATGTTCACCTCATGGTGTCAGAACGTCAACTTTCAATTTTTTTTACATAAATGCGGTTCTTTTAACCCCAGAGCCTAGCTTGTGCCGGTAAAAGGCCTTATACCTCAAAATATGAAAGCACTCTGAGAAAACCCACATACACGTGATAATTATATATACATAAATACGTAAATATAAAATTATTTTTAATGTATCTACATAATTATCTTTAGTATATAATTATGTAAATACAATTATTTTTAATTAATTTAATACATAACTATGTGTATATATGGGAATATAAATACTGGACTGAAGTTGGATAATGTCAGTCTGTTAGTAGCTCCAACAAAATGAAACAAGAGAAGGAAAACGCACGCACTGGACACATTCAGTTTGTTTACTAACTGTTTTCTTCGCCGTCATTAAATTTTCGGCGGAGTGATATACAGCGACCGCGCTACATTTCCAGAACTGTCCTTACATCAAAATGACTGTAGCATATGTCGCAGTAGCAGAAAATGTATGCGGAGTGAACGGTGAACATTTAAAATGTGATTCTTAATTTTTAGCTTGCTTTCCGAAGGAGAGTATATTTAGGATATCACCTCCCGGCTTGTGTGTGTGTGTGTGTGTGTGTGTGTGCGTGCGTGCGTGTGTGTGTTCCCCCAAACAACTTGGCTCTCGCTAAACCGATTTCAATATAATCTCGTACTGAATTGTTTCAGGTATTCTAGCTCTACCTTTTTTTTACTTTTAGTCAAAATCAGGTAACAAAAGTTAGCACTTTACTTAAGACCGAAATAAAATAATACCACAAAAATGTATATTTGTTTTAACTATCTACACGATTAACAAATATGGATTAGAATTATGCGCTCAAAAATATTAAAATCTTAATTCAGTTGACTTTTTCCTAATCAATTTGTTTGACAAGTAAAATTTTCAGGTTTTATAAAATATAAAATAATAAACTGGGGTTGGTTGCTGCTCACGGAACTGGAAACATCAGAATGGCTACACGCGTCTACAAATACCCAGCGCTGTTCTTATAGCGTCAAATACATGCAGCCCCCGTCAGATAGTCTTTAACAGTTTCTCTGTTATTAACATACGAAGCCTGTAAACATAAAATGACCAGGTTTTTTTTGTGACCATCTTCGACATGTTACACAAAGTTCTTAGTCATCCTAAGCAGTTGGTTAGAACACCAGCTCACGGTGCAAGGGTTCCTGTGTTCGAAACCCGGTCAACAAAATATGCGTGCCGTGCTAAATTTAGTTAAAATTCACTATGGAAGGCATACCAACGCCCATCTCCCCCCCCCCCTCCGTCTTGATCAGTCAGCATAAAGAATAGGAATTTTTAAGAGTAATTAAATGTTAAATGTCACGTTGTGGCTGCTATAAAGTAATTGATTTGAAACAGCTTTCAAAAAACCTAAAATATAATTTTGTAGCTGCGATAACTTTGGTGACCAAAAGATGTTCACTAAAATATATGTTATGTTTTAAATGCGAATAAATGCACCTGTTAAACTGTGATGTCATAAATTAAGTATTTTTAGATTGTTGTTCCGTTACGAATGCGGCGGACTCCTCATGCTCAGTTTACGGGAATATAATAATGGCGTGTGGGGAGTGCACCCAGGGCACGCCAACACCCTCCGAGTGACGGTCTTTCCAGCTGGGACCCGTAGGTGACCGTCATCCCCGGGCATGACAGAAAGTGAAACCCTAGAATGGAGCGGCGCTGGAATGCAAGGGCGGGGGAAGCGGGAGTACCCCGAGAAAGCCCGCCGGCAAGCGGCATAGTCCAGCACGATTCCCACATGCGGAAATCCGGGAGTGAGCCCGCCGGGGATCGAACCCGGATCGCCGTGGTGGGAGGCGAGAGCCCTGGCCACTACTTGCGTTTGTGGCCACTTGCCTTCAAATCTCGACGATTTGATTCGACTAGACCCAAGCATCCCTCTGTCCTCCACATATCTCTCACACGCCTTAAACTATTCTCCTTGTGACGTCTCCGCGTATCTATTGCCCAAGAGCATAACAGCCGTCCGGTGAAAATTGAACTGTGGAATCCGTACGGAATATACACAAGCTAATGAAACCCATAGCAAAATTACGTCTTCCACTTCATTACAAATGGAACTGTTATCTTACCCGTGGAAGTAACTGTAATATTCCATTTGATAAATAAATGTGTGTTATTTAATACTGACATATGCCAACTTGTTGTCGGCGTCGTAGACGTGTAAACTGCCTGCCCTTGTCTGCTCTCTGGCATTTTGAAATGTCGAGCTGTCTGCGTCCTTGACTTTGATAAGAGTAGAAATTACTTCACATTTTTATGTAATCGAAGCAACGCGTAGTTTTCACCACTAAATTTATGTCCAACATAAGTAATTCCAAATAAATAATGTAAACAAAATTGATGTGAAGACAACTACGCAGAGAAACATAAAATATAAAAATATAATCGATGAGGAGCAGACGTTTGGGCTTTGCACCTAACGCACTGTGTGACGTCTAAGCTTCACTTTGTAACGATTATACATTTTTTGTAGAATTCAGTGCCATAAGATTCGACGAAATTTTGCTAATTAACGTCGAAAATATAAAATGAAATTATTTGCATATTGCGGTGCCGTTCGTTAATATTGATCACTTTTTGCAGTAAACAAGTTGTCCACGGAAAGAAAGAATTTTGTTTCATGTAATTTCTTTAAGTTTATTTTACAATTATTATTTTAAAAATAAGTATTTTGTATGGAAACGGTTATGACTACCATGTACGTTATTTCTATCTGGTGCTCCAGTATCTGTCCTCATCTTCACTCATCGTCTCCTGAACCCACTTTAGCCTACATGATGCATTCTTCAAGTCGGCGAGGAACAGCTGATGTTTCCTCTCTCTCTCTCTCTCTCTCTTTCTCTCTCTCNACATGATGCATTCTTCAAGTCGGCGAGGAACAGCTGATGTTTCCTCTCTCTCTCTCTCTCTCTCTTTCTCTCTCTCACACACACACACACGCGCGCATGGCCTAAGTCTCTTACGGAAGAGTGTAACACTGATGAATGTGTAGTTGAAGCAGTAGAAGTTTTTGTTAGNGCGCATGGCCTAAGTCTCTTACGGAAGAGTGTAACACTGATGAATGTGTAGTTGAAGCAGTAGAAGTTTTTGTTAGTATCACAGCCAGGATGAAAGATAAATATCTGAGCTTCTGGATAATACGTTGTTGAACGACAAAGTGTAAACGATAAAAAAAAGTTGTGTGTGGATATCAACCCCCTTTCACAAACGTTACTTTTAACATGGTGGTTAAAAAAAAAAATTGTATGTGTTTGGAGTTGTTTCCAATTTGCAAGGTCTTCAAAATACCTTTCTAACTATTTGATCATATGTTTTATTGCGGGATATTAGAGTTCCCGCGCTATACGGTTCTCAATATGGCCCCGAGGAGTGGCTCAAGTTGGTCACACTGCTAGATAGGACACCGACATCAGTCTTGCACCTCTTGATCTGAAAAGACAAATGTTGCCAAACAATTGAACATAATTTGAAAATATTAGAAATGAATGAAATACAATGCCTTTGTTGTTACATACACAGGATATTAACAAGTTTTAATAAATAATTTTTGTTCACCGAAAAACATGTCTTACTGTAGCTGGTTAAAATCTGTCATCGCACTTAAACGTTAGTTATTTCATTAAAATTTTAATTCTAGCCCACATGATAGCATTGTGNGTTAAAATCTGTCATCGCACTTAAACGTTAGTTATTTCATTAAAATTTTAATTCTAGCCCACATGATAGCATTGTGAAACGTTAGAAGTTAGGATTATTTCTATTGCTATGACGAACTTGGCTAACTGGGCAGAGTTTCAGCACTAAGCTGAAACATTCTTCTAAGGGCGAAGAACCTAAACGAGTAGAATTCAGTGACGTAGCACTCCTACAAGACCTTGAAANCGAAGAACCTAAACGAGTAGAATTCAGTGACGTAGCACTCCTACAAGACCTTGAAGAACGTCTGTGTGAAACGCATTAATGTTTTAACAACACGTTAAATGCGCTGTAAAAATTACGCACTAAAGACTTGCCATAAAATCTTGCAATCATCTGCGCTTATATATTAAGGAAAGTTGATTTTACAATTATCCCGTCAGTTCGTTGTAAAATTACCTGACCCATGCTCAGCAGATTGTAAACACCAACGGATGTTTCAATGACGCCAATAAAGAATGGATAAACGGTTAGCCGAAGACAACTTTAAGTTTGTGGCCTGCCGACAATTAAAAGTTTTATGAAGGGAGCCACCAAAGCGAAATGAACTTCGCTTCTTCTTGGCTCTAGGTCAAGGAGGACGTGAGATACATCAACAACAGGATCCAAAACTCTTCATCGTCACGAAGGGTTTTTAATTACAAGCATAATTAAGCACATGTTTTCGTGAAATAGTAAAAAATGATTTCATTCGGAAGCTCACCAACACTAAGCAGTGACAGAACCAGTTATTGATCATATAACGCACTCAAATACACAACATCCTGAAGATTTAAACAACATACAACCCAACCGTTTCCTGTAAAAATTTTCCTGTCTACCTTAAGGCCCTAGTCTACCTTGACGCGTCAGTAAAAAGTAGGTATCCGATTGCCAACAACAGTCCAATCAAGAACTTTAGATTTCAACATATAGTGGAGTCTCCATTATCCGTCAGTATCGGACCCGTCACCGTGACGGTTGAGAGAATAGACGGATAATAGAAATGCCCCCCCCCCCTCCTTACCTAAGACACGACATATACTAGCGATAATAATGTATACGATATTTAGCACTATATTTTAAACAGGTAACAATTAATAGAAGTACGTGCATCACAGTATGTATTTTATATTAAATATTGTAGACTTCTGTTTATTATCTTGATAAAATAACAAAATTGAATACAGCACTATTACGTATATGCTCAGTAGTATAATCATACCTAAAAAAGTCTGTAATTTTCCTTTGTTGTAATACTCCACGGGCCTTTGTTGCTGCCGTGTTGCATATCTTAAGTAGGAGTAATATCTGTGTAGCGTCTGCCTCTTCTTGTTGCTCGTACCATTCAAAGCACTTGGAAAGCTTGTTTTCAGCGTCACTGTGGCTAATTATTTTGGGGCAATTCTTGAGTGTATCATCCTCTTCTTCTTCACTTAAACATTCTACCTCCTGTGTTGTACTTAATACAAGTTCCTCACCATTTAATATTTCAAAGCCTCCGTCAAATCTGTCAATTCTCAGCCATTCACTTACTTCACCTATTGATGTGTTTTCTCCACCTGGAATCCCTTGACACAAAAGTAAAATTTCCTCATAATTTCCAGATTCGTTTATGGCCTCGTTCTCGTTTACAGTCTCAGGCCACAGTTTGTTCCAGCCATATTTTTAATGTTTCTTCTGGTATATCTTGCCAGGCTTCAGCGACGTTAAAAATTGCGCCTTTAATAGTGTATGACCTCCAAAACTGCATTACACTCATTAATTCATCCCCAACGTAAACAACTTTTTGAATAAAGCATTTTCGATAACGTCGCTTCATGCTTTCAACAATACCCTGATCCATGGGCTGAATTAGTGGTGTAGTGTTAGCAGGCAAAAAATGGCACGTAATTTTTCCATCATCACTTTGTAAGTCATGAGTACGATGAGTTGGTGCATTGTCGATTAATACCATGGCTTCTTCAGGCAATCCGATCGATTTTAAATGTGATTTTACATTTGGCACAAACACACTGTGGAACCACTCATTAAATATATCCTGGCTCATCCAGGCACTTTTTTGTTCATAATATTTGGCAGGTAAGACGTTTAAATTCATATTTTTGAAAGCTCGAGGTTTTTTAGATTTCCCAATGATTAGTGAAGGAAACCTATGTCTACCATTTGCATTCGCACACACCATAGCAGTTATGCGGTCTTTTTGCATTTTAAAACCAGGTGCAGATTTTTCCGATAAGGAGGCTAAGGTTTTCACGGGAAGTGCTTTCCAATTTAGGCCAGTTTCGTCACAGTTGTAAACCTGCTATCTGACCAAATTTCTATATCTTATTTCTTTCATTAGTTTTTCCCGATATTCTACAATGACTGGACTATCAGCGCTTAGTTTTTCACCCGATATGTCCAACTGCCTTATGCGATGTCGACCCTTAAATTTACCCAGCCAACCTATACTAGCCTTAAATGAATGATCCCCATCAAGCTTCTTGTTCATCTCGATAGCTTCAGCCATTATTATGGGCCCAGAAACTGGTATCCCTTGACTGCGGGCTTGAATGAACCACTGATACATTACTGTATCCAGTTGGACCAGTTTTGCTGCCTTCATCGTTTTTCTTAGTTTGACATCTACATCTGTCGTTTGCATTTTTTAAACATGCCTTTCTATTTTATCTGCATCTTTCTTAACATCATTGACTGTCGTCCGCCGATTCCATATAGCGGAGCGATACTCGTCGCGCTTTCTCCTTTACGTAGTCGTTTTATAATTTCAAGTTTTTGAGAAAGTCCCAATACAACACGTTTCCGTTTCTCACACATTTTTAAACGCACTACACTTTGACAACAAACTGAGGACAATGACTTGCTGACTAAGTGACTACCGCTACTGAACTGACTGTAGGAATGGGAGGGCGGATGAGTGTCTAGCAATTCCAGTATGGTGGTGAGGAAGACGGAACGATTCTACGAAGTACGTATGTAGGTTGTACATAAACAACAAACGTGAGTCATTCGCATTCTGCACTGCACAGAATGTATTTTTACTGGGTATTCATTGACAAAAGTATTACAGTACAGTATACGTATTGTTCAACTCAATAATGTGCTTAATTTGATCTAATATGAAGCGAGAAAAAAGTTATTTAATTTTTAGTTTAAGTTTGTTTTTTGTATCCAATTTTATTATTTTACTTGTCGTGTCAGTTTACTGACGGTTAACANAATTTTTAGTTTAAGTTTGTTTTTTGTATCCAATTTTATTATTTTACTTGTCGTGTCAGTTTACTGACGGTTAACACAAACTCACGGTTAAAAGGGTGACGGTTAACCGAGACTCCACTGTATTTTATTTCCTGCGGAATTTAGATACTTAAAATGACGCAGTTTCTACCATTATTCCACCAGATGACCCACTGGGAAAGGCTCTTACAAGTAAATAGTATATTAAGAAGGCGTCGGATATAAACTAACTCATAATATACGTCAAAGAATCCACGAGATTTTTGAAGGCCAGCATAGAGAAACAAAGGAAGGGCAATCCTAAAAAAACTGTTTTTTGGAAATTTTTTGAGCAGCTGTTCTGCCACATTAGTGCATTCATTTCGCGTTATGTCTTGTACCGCAGTGGCATATCAAAATTTACGGCGTCAGAAACAGATAGATAGGAATAGATTACACTGGTAAAATATTTGCTCCCAAAGTTAGTACAAACAGTCATGTATGATTGCCCTTTCTTCATCAATTTTTTCCATCGGCTTCCACAAAAGTAAAATGTAATTTACCTGCAAATAATTAAAACGTTCAACACGATACCCGTATATCATACGGACAACGATTTATTAATACTGGGTCAGTTTCTAAATCATGCACACCTCAATTTCATCATTTAATTCGGTGAGCAAGGAACACAAAACGAAATATTTGTCCTTCAGGAGACATAATTAGCCCAAATAAAACAGCTCAAATATAAAATATGCTACCGTGCATAATGAACTTATTAACACTACCCATACATATGGTTAGTATTATAGGTTCGTATGAGGTTGGCCCTCAAACACAACGTGCCAGTAACAGACATTCGTCGGTGCAGCTGGAGAGTTCTGAGCGGGCAAGAAAAACGAAGATATGACGCAAGTGAAGTGCAGGAGCAAATGACATTTTCACTATTTCACAGGCACAAATAAACGCTTCGCATCAAGCCTGTTGCAAGCGATGGTTCCAGTGCATAATTTGGGCCTGTGCCCAAAGTGTTAGCATACACCCCACGTACCGTTTGACGTACGAAGGATAAGGCTTGTCGTTGCCAGTCATACGTGATCCCTCATTTCTGCTGCCTTCTCTTTCCCTGCGGGTCTGACAACAAGTACTCTTGTTTCTCCAGCAGAGAAGGAAGAGAATAAACACATCGTCCATACGCGCACATTACCCACAGCCGATAGGAAAGAGCAAAAGCAGCCAAATCAACTCATAACTTGCAGGCATTTCGCAGTTGGCAGATTCAGTTGACGTAAAATGTTAACTGTTTTTGACGCAGTTAAAAATCCTTAACCTGAACCTGAATAAATTTCCCGACATTTTCGGGTCACTAGTATTGGCTCAATGAATGAGCAACCAACGTACAGCGGAGCGGTTAAGAAGTTTTCCAAGACCGTGGGCACGTTTCAAATGAATGATACGCATGACCAGTGCTGTACATAGCAAGGAAGTACTAAACGAATTTTTTCTTTGTGAGGGATTTTTTTTTTATGTTACTGGTTATGTATAGAAGACTATATATATTTACACGATATATGCTCATATGCGGTACGATAACCATTTTCCATGTTATTCGTTACGGCTGCCGCCTAGTGAGGGATGTGTTTGTGTAAGACAGAAATCGATGAAGCGCCACGGTCGACGCAGGCTGACGCATTTCAAACGACGTCGCCTCTACGCGCAAAGTTGTGAACTCTCGTGCAGTGTTCCCGTCCTACCGCTCGAAGCAGTAATCACATCACTCTACTTACTGGACGCGACACTGTAGCGAAGTCCAATGCACTCCTCTGTCGTCGTTTATCATGAATCAGGTTCGTTTATTTTGAGGAATAGCAGTCTCAAAAATACGTTTTCAGTCATGTTGAAGGGCGTTTAAATAATGTTTCCGATGTGCTTGATGTTTTAAAAGTCTTGTCCGAAGTGTGTTTTCTTTTCGAAGATGAGCATTTTGAGCGCACGTTGACTGGTTTCCTAGAAAAACTGGGGTTTCAAACATACTTCAGCGCCGTTCAAGTGCCAGGTAGGCGGCCGCTTAAACTCACAACAAGCAAGTTACTTAAATACTGTCTTTAATGGTTGTTAAACCAGTGCATTCGTGGACAAGCCAAATGTTGAAGGAAATAATCACACCGTACTAAAAATAAGCCTTCGCCGTGTTTATTAAAATTAAGTGACTGATATTAACATTGATAANGAAATAATCACACCGTACTAAAAATAAGCCTTCGCCGTGTTTATTAAAATTAAGTGACTGATATTAACATTGATAAATCAATACCAATTAATTAGAGTAGTAAACAACTATAAACAATTATTTGATATGTGCAGGCAACTCATAATTATTGCATTTAACAAGCTGACATTAGGAACAAAGCTTCTAGGAATACCATAACTTATTTATATATCAATAATATAGAATATAAACAATTAAACAAAAATTTTGTATCCCAATGGGGAAGTGAACACTAAAACGAATGAATATGTATGGACTATGCGTTGGTGTACTGANCAAAAATTTTGTATCCCAATGGGGAAGTGAACACTAAAACGAATGAATATGTATGGACTATGCGTTGGTGTACTGAGCTGAATGGTAATAATAACTATAATAATAAGTAACTACTATACCTATGCCATTCACACCCTGGGGTTACAAGTACAAAAATACTACAGACCCGACAAGAAAAAAAGAAGTGACAATTGGTATCTACTAAAGAAATCAAAATAAACAGATAGTGCCTATTAACATGAAAGAAATGCAATGGCAAAAAATAAAACGTGGAGTGCAATGGTCTTTCTTGCAAAAAGTCGAACAGTACAGCACATCGGAGGTGCGGCAAAATAAAGTACAGAATAGAAGCATGCGTAAGAACCATTTATTGTTGTAGGTGCATGAATGGGCCCATTGCTCAAACAGTGAACAGGTCTGCTGATAACTGCGTTTTTCGTGTGATGTCTAGTGTCAGGGCTATGAAGGCACGGAAGTAGTAAGTGCCAGAACAATACCGAGGATTACATAAGAGTACGGACGGAACCATAGCTGCATATATTCAAAGGCTTAGAGTTAACATCATAAGACAAGGAAGAACTAATCATGGAAGAACCACAAGTACACATTAACGCGACACTTGATCATATGAACACTACACATGACTACGCTCTCCAGATTGGAGCGAAATTCAACCGACAAACGTCGCGAGGAGGTTCCTTATGTAAAATCAAATTGAAAATATGTACGACGAATTCTACCTAAATTGAATATCGAGGGAGATATGAGTCCTTGAAAATCAAAATTTTGAACTGTATTTTCGCAAAATATCAAAAATCAAGTAAAATTAAACTATAAGCGTCCAAATATTGTTTTATGTTATCGGGATCTTCAACCTAAGAGCGAACTCTCGTCAATACCGTCCTCTTAATGAGAATAACAAGGGCGGCCATACTCTATTCGCAGGCAACCTTCTTACCGCCAGGAGGTATGAATGCTGGTTTATTGACCAGCATGGATTAGTATACGGAAATGGCAACTGCCCAGCACTCACGGCGCGGCGGCGAGACGGTGCCTAGCACGTAAGCCACACCAACACTCGCTGCAGGGAATCACATACTAACGTCGTCAGAAACAAGCAGTGCGGCTTCAATACTGTCAGCTTATTGATGTATGGTACAAGCTTCAGTGTTGGGAATGTCCTCCGCCGTAGACTGCAGTGGACGCAGCGTTATGACATTGCCGAATGTACGTGTGTTACATTGCGCACGCACTACGCACTGCATTGCTGCCAAAGTAGCTCTGCGCGCGTTTTACACGAGAACGTTGGGTTCTGGTAAGTTGCCACAAGACGACCATTTTCGCTAGTTAGGTCGTGCTTCTCGATAAACCAGCATAAAAAGTTCTTAATTCCTGACGATAAAGAGTTGCCAACAATTAAAGGGTGGCCACCCCTGTAATTTCCATCACGGGGCAAAGGAGTAGGTATTAAAATGCAATTTTGCTTTTAGGTTGAAGATCCCGCTAACATAAATGAATAATTGGATAATTATAACTTGATTTCACTTCGTTCTCGATATTTTGCGAAAATTCCTTTTAAAATGTCAATTACATAGGGTATATATCTCCCTTATTGGGTCCCATATATGTCCCACTTAATTCTGCATAAGGAGTCGCTTCACGGAGTTTGTCNATTGGGTCCCATATATGTCCCACTTAATTCTGCATAAGGAGTCGCTTCACGGAGTTTGTCGGTCGAATTCCTTTCCATTCTGTATATGCACTAACAGCAGCAGTTTCAGTGTAGTCAGTCAAGGTTGCAACACCCTAACCTACACCTGCACAGCCGCATAAAGTTAAGAGTTGAGGGATTTGGACGGCTCTTAACAACGATGACGGCGAAAAGAGGTGAGACGGGAGCAGCACCGGAATGCAAGGGCGGGGGAAAACGGGAGATCCCCGAGAAAANCGGCGAAAAGAGGTGAGACGGGAGCAGCACCGGAATGCAAGGGCGGGGGAAAACGGGAGATCCCCGAGAAAACCCGTCGACCAGTGGCATCGTCCGGCACGATTCCCACTTGCGGAAATCCGAAGTGACCCGGCCGGGGATCGAACCCGGTTNCCGACCAGTGGCATCGTCCGGCACGATTCCCACTTGCGGAAATCCGAAGTGACCCGGCCGGGGATCGAACCCGGTTCGCCTTGGTGGGACACGAGCAGTCTAGCCGCTCAGCTACCGCGGCCCCAGTTGCATGAGATTTGTTCCCCCCTGAAGTTACCCGTGCATCAGCAATCCCTCGGGACTGCGTAGGTTCCCGCTGGGCTGGAGTGGCGCCAGCCAACCCAGTGGAATATTACCGACACGGCGAGGTCACGTGGTTAACAATTCGCGCTCGGGTTGCCCCCGGGCCCTCAAGTTCAGCCGGTTAACTCGGCCGGGCGACGCCGGTCAATTAAGTACTATCTCGGCTTAGATAACACTGGCCGGGGAGAGAAGTAGGAAGCAGATCGCCGCGACTCGCGACGGCTCGCACGTCCACGCAAACAACCGCCACTCCATACAAACAATACTGTTACACGGCGCCAGGGGCGTGTAGGCTGTGTATGACAAAGTGAGCACTACTGAGAGTCCTCTCATTTGGAATAATGGTCAATAAATACATTTTATTGTAGCCTTAGACGTTAACTCCAGAGTGCGGTGGAATATACACACTGTTTTTATTACTTAAATGGAAATATTTATTTAAAAAGGTGGTTAAAGGATAAAAATATTGACTGAGAGGAAAAAGTTAACTAGGTCCTCACAAGTGCTCACTTTACCGTGAACAGCCTATGTCCGAATTCGCGAGAGATGGAGATCTTAATAAAAATAGAGTAACTATACTCAATTTTAAATAAAATTATTTATGATGCTGTAAATATTTGCACAGCTATTTGTAACATTTAACTTCCCATCTCCACTATTACTCTTGTTATGTGAGCGCAGTATTTAATGTCTAACTCAATTCTAATTAAAGACCTTATCATTGTCTAAATTGGTTACAGTCACTTCATTCACACTCATTATTTATACATACTCAATCTGTCTATTGCCATGATCCCGAAAGTATGACACTTACACTTCCAGTTACACTGCGCAACACACTAGACTGTCGGCTCGGAGGCTCGTCGCAGCTTACATGAACAAGCTTGCCAAGATTCAGAAGGTTCCTCGCACCCCGGGTCTCGCTGAGAGAGGCTGGGGCAATGATCAGAACATTCTTACATCAATAACCCCCATAAATTCAATCCGCTCAAGGACGCGAGCGCACGAGTCCCGATAGGCCTCAAAATGTAACAATACTATAGTACGAGCACACAGCAAAATGTAACAATACTATAGTACGAGCACACAGCAAAATGTAACAATACTATAGTACGAGCACACAGCAAAATAGTACAAAGTGACGAAATTGCATGGTGACTTGTTTGATGTGGGCTATGGGTTGAGTAGAGATATTTGGGCGGCTCTTAACAACGAGGTCTTGAGAGCCTGTGAGGGTGAAATCAGGCGAGAATGGAGCAGCGCCGGATTGCATGGGCGGGGGAAACCGGAGATCCCCGAAAAAATTACCCGCCGACCAGCTGCATCGTCCGGCACGATTCCCACTTACGAAAACCCTGGAGTGACCCGGCCGGTGTGTTGAATCCTGTTCGCCTTGGCGTGAGGCGAGTAGTCTAACAGATCAGCCACCGCGGCCCCGACGTGGGCGTACTCATACTCTGATTGGCTACGCGAGGCTCTGGGAACGGGCCTTGTGTTTGATTGGCTATTGCAAGCTGCGAAAGGTCCCTTTTTTGGCCGGGCTGCAGGTTGGCGAGGCGCTGATTGGCGAACAGCGTTCCGACATGTTGCCGGCCAGTGACGCCATCTTGCCGGCCAGTGACGCCATCTTGCCGGCCACTGACACCATCTTGCCAGCCACTGATGCCATCTTGCCGGCCAGTGATGCCATCTTGCCGGCCACTGACGTCATCTTTCCAGCCACTGACGCCATATTGCCGGCCACTGACGCCATTTTGCCGGCCACTGGCGCCATTTTGCCGGCCACTGACGCCATCTTTCCGGCCAGTGACGCCATCTTGCCAGCCACTGATGCCATCTTGCCAGCCACTGATGCCATCTTGCCGGCCACTGACTCCATCTTGCCGGTAACTGACGCCATATTGCCAGCCACTGATGCCATCTTGCCGGCCACTGATG
>NQII01000199.1:447827-466368 GCA_002778355.1 Clitarchus hookeri | reverse complement strand
GCCACTGACGCCATCTTGCCGGCCACTGACGCCATCTTGCCAGCCACTGACGCCATCTTGCCGGCCACTGACGCCATCTTGCCGGCCACTGACGCCATCTTGCCGGCCACTGACGCCATTTTGCTAGCCACTGACGCCATCTTGCTGGCCACTGACGCCATCTTGCTGGCCAGTGACGCCATCTTGCTGGCCAGTGATGCCATCTTGCTGGCGTGTGCGGCTGTTTCACGCAACTCCATAATTCTAAGGGCTCTACCAACCAAACCTCCAGCCACGGATTTTAAATAAATCAGTGTAAAAAATAAATTCACTCCCAATGCATCGGTTTTAAAAATAACTATTTTAAACAAAAAAAAATTAAAGTAACTTTCTCAGAAAACACTGTTACGTAATTTTTTTTAAATTTATTCACAATTTTTTTTTTAAAACGTTAATTTAATTGATAGATTTTAGAAACAAAAATATCAAAGACACAAATATGCAAGATTTCTTAACGTGTTAAGTGTTGGTCATGAAATGTTACGTAGAATGTTTTTTTTTTGTTTCAAGCGATTGTATTTAAAGCTGATGCAATGAGAGGAGTTTTTTTAAACATTGATTAGGCATTTGAACTGTGTGACTGCAGTGTTGGCAGGAATTTCTCTAAGTACTCTGAGGTACGGACGAAGTTGATGCGAATTTCCCCCCACGTTTTTTACAGCTAGTTTCCTGATCCGACGGGAGGTAGCTCTGCGATCGCCCCTACATTCTCGTGGCACCTTTGTGCAGGAAAAATCAAATAACTATAGTCTGTTAACGGTAAGATGAGTAGGTTCTTCTGAAATAAATCTTACAAAAAATTACTTCCCGTTAACTGCATACGCGATACCGCACACACTACAATGCAGTCTTCCAGTTAATGTGGCAACAAATTAAATGAAATAACTCTAGGTCTTGACATATTGAGTGAGGATGACATATCTAAACTTATGCGACAAATCAAGATTTTTTCTTTATTTTTTTTTTCTGTACGCTACTTACGATACGAATTGGCATTAGTAACACATCTAGGTTGCTAATAGTTTCAAGTTTCNTTTTTTTTTCTGTACGCTACTTACGATACGAATTGGCATTAGTAACACATCTAGGTTGCTAATAGTTTCAAGTTTCCGCATATTTTGCGCATGAGTAAAGTCATTAAGTTCATGGAAGGATACAAAGCGAGGAGGAAAGTAGATCCTAATCAGGGCTTTCAAAAGTGCTCAGTTAACCTCAAAATGGCTATATCACAAGATATCACTATATAATTCACCTAAGAAAATTGAAAAAAAAAAAAAATGTGCACCACTATCTCTGACAGGAAGAGGCGAGCAAAGGCAATTTTTCGTGACATTACGAACTAAGAAACATTGTCCAACCAATCAAGCATGGCAGTAAATGTTGCTGACGAGAGAAACTGTTGTCGCTAGCATTAATTAGTTTATTGACAAGTTTTGCTACTCTCTTAGTCTATTTAATTCGCAATGGCAAAGAGTATCTGCCAGAACACATACATCGTTCTTGAAGAATGATGTTGAGAACTGCTGGTTGTTAAGTTATGTTCAGTATCAACTGTGTGCAACGAAGGTTTTCTCAGGGTACCACGGCACCGTATAGTGTCGCCCTGAGTCAAACCCACTGTGAGAGGTTCCGCAGGCGAAGAAGCGAATTGAAGTGAATTGTTAATTTTGGTAAAGCTCTAACTGGCCTTAGATACTGAACAGTCTTACTGGGAAGTTGACAAGGACAGTGTGGCACACTTTCTCCCCGCCTCTGCGTTGGCCGGGTGGATAAACGGGTCGTNAAGGACAGTGTGGCACACTTTCTCCCCGCCTCTGCGTTGGCCGGGTGGATAAACGGGTCGTGGGGTCATTAGTCCATCGAACAGTGTTTTGTGCGTGGCCATAATTCCCCTAGTGGGATCCCCCACGAACGGCGAAGAGGGAGAGAAGGGTTTTAAGCCAGTCTGAGGCCTACGGCCTCAGACTGCCCTGAGGCTTACTGGTGGTAGGACTTAGGAAATACTGTTAATCTTGTATGTGCAAGCATTTGTGCTTATAGTGTGGGGACTCTTTATTGAGCACACGTAGAGTCAGTGAAGTGAAGTGTTGTGTTTTAATTAAATAGTGCAATAAACAAAAAGTGAGAAGAGAGAAGTTACACAGTGTGCGTTCCGCTTTTGCGGATACATCATGGCGTCGGGAAGCCCGCGATGGCAACCCAACCCTGCGATGACAGAAGCATTGGGCATAACTACCCCTGAAAAGCCCAGGTCTTTGAAAGAAAAGAGAAAGAGCCTGACCAGCTTTCTAAAGAGTGAGTACATTGCCAGAGAAGTGACTGATGCGGCAATAACAAGGTTGATGGATCCCCAGTTTAACTGGGCCAGGTGTACAATGTCATCCGGCAAGAAGAGGATATACCGGAAGATATTGAAAAATATCAGTGGTGTAAAGACAGGAATTGTCGACTCGTGGCTCCAAGAGGTCTATGATGAGGACCGAATGGAAAACTCAGAAGAAGAGAAAACATAACATTCAGAGGCTGCAGGTTCTGAAGGATCAGTAGAGTTATCGTCCTCTGAAGAGGAAATCGATCTAAAACAGGCCTCCAGAAAGGTGCAAGAGTTCACACTTATTGGTAAGAAGGGTAAGCCCCTTAAAAGCCGAATGTTCTTCCCGGAGTCGGAGGGTTTGGAGGCGGTGCCCAAATCAGCCATGAAAACGAGTGATATTGAAATAGAGCCAACACCTGGACCATCAACAAGCCAAGAACCTCCAAAAGCAAAGAAAAAGCTGAGGTTTCAATTAAAAGAAACTAGTAATGACTCACTGGCCAATTCCGAATCAAGTGTTCGGGAAACACATGAAAATACTAAGGATCTGGTATCTCAAATGATGGAGTGGATCCTGAACAAGAGTTCAAAGATAAACTCTACACAAGCTAATTGGCTTATCCCGAGGTTAAATCAGCTCCAGGGCAATGTGGACGAAGTCCTCATGGAGAATTGCAATCTGATCGGGAGACTACAGCAGCTCGAGAAGTCGCAAACAACAAGGCAAGAGGTTTTTAAACCGGCACCAACTGTACCAGTCATTAGAAGCTACGCGCAGGCAGCGGGGTCAGATACCTTAAAGCCAAGACCCGCAAAGAAAGTGGTCCTCTTGTACCCAGAGGCTGAAGGGAGTACCAGCACACAAACAAGGGACAAGATCAAGAGTGGATTTAATCCTAAGGCTGAAGGATTACAAATCCGTAATATGCGCGGCATCAGGGGTGGTGGCATAATGGTGAAGGCAGGGGATGATAAGACCCTGGAAACATTTAGTAACGCCACCAAGATACAGGAATTGGGCCTCAAGCTAGAGGCACCTAAAAGACATGGGCCTAAAATCGTCATATATGATGTACCACGGANGCACCTAAAAGACATGGGCCTAAAATCGTCATATATGATGTACCACGGAACGAAGATGGTACTGGATTGCCAGAAACAATCTTCAAGCAAAATTTCACTGGAACGTGTGGTGGCCATAACTTGCAGAGTTTTGTTAAAGCCGTGACTGTAAGTCACAGAACCGGGAGACGGGACACGGACAGGGTGAATGTCGTGTTACAATGTGACCCACAAATACGAAATGTATTAATACAGAAAGAAAGGGTATATGTTGGTTACGAAAGTTGCCGGATAAAGGACTACATATCACTGTCGCGCTGCTACAAATGCCAGCAATGGGGGCATATAGCAGGAAAATGTAGAGAGGCACAGCCAACATGCTCATGTTGTGGAGAGCAAGGCCACGAGTTCAAGAATTGCACCCACAAACAGAAACCAAATTTCAAAGAGATATGCGCTAACTGTCATAAAAAGGGCCAGCAAAAAGATCACAGAGTAGACTCTCGTGACTGCCCTGCATATCAGAGAGCCCTGTCCGTGGAACTCTCACGGATAGATTATGGTGTCTAATGCCCTAAGGTGTGGGCAATTAAATATGCAACGGTCGGCGGCAGTGGCAGCTGAATTAAACAGGATTGTTTCGGAGCAGAGACTTGATGTAGTGTTGTTTCAGGAACCATACGTTCCTTTTGAGGATGTTGTGGGCCTGCGGGGTGATGTGTTTACGGTCGGCGCCCGCCCCAGGGCCGGGATACTGAGGGCTAACAAAGAAGTGGAAATAATGGTTCTAACGAGTGTCTCAGACACCCACCATGTATGTGCACAGGTAACCAAGGGCACAACTCAGATCTGGATGGTATCCTCGTATTTCCGGTCCGGGGACGATGTGCAGATGCACCTGGATAGATGGGAAATTGTAATGGACACATTGAAAGGAAAACCTCTGATTCTAAGTGCTGATGTAAACGCCAAATCAGAGCTGTGGCACTCCCCTGTCGATGATGAAGCTGGAGACACAGTAAGCCAATTCCTCCTGGCAAATGATATGGATGTGGCAAATGAAGAAGGTAATCTGCCGACATTCGTCTCGCAGGCCCACGGCACGCAATCATACCTGGATGTTACGGTGACTAACAGAAAAGCAAATAATATAATCATGGAATGGAAGGTGCAAGAGGAAAGCTCTAGTGACCATCGCCTGATTACATTCAATGTATTCACCGGTGGTAATGGTGAGCGGCGACAGGTACAACAGATTGAAGGAGAGGTCCGATTTGTGCACAATATGGCAGATTGGGCGGCCTTCGATAGGACCCTGTTGGAAGAGATTGCTCAAATTGATAACGAAAATGCAAATCTGAATGATCGAGTCGGTGAGCTCACAAGGATCATTCAAGAAACATGTGAAAGGAATTTAAAGAAAACTTCTCGAGGACTCCCTAACCTATCTTGGTGGGATAGGGAATTGGAACAAGAGAGGAAAGATTTAAGAAAAAGTAGAAGGCAATTACACCAGCTCCGTGGAGAAGAAAGAGAGCAATTCTCACGGATATACAAAATGAAGAAGCAGGCATATTTCAGCAGGGTCCGTAAGAAAAAGAGGAAATCATGGGAGGAGTTTGTAACTCGGGCCGGAAATGAGGATCCTTTCGGTATTGTGTACAAGTTGGCCTCTAATAAGATGAAGAGAGCAGTGCCACCACCATGCATGAAATATAATGGGAAGTTATTAACAGACCAGAAGGAGTCAATGGAGGTCCTGCTCCGGGCACTCCTGCCTGATGACTCCATGATGGAAGAGGGGGAGGAGCACACGGCAAAGAGACAGAGTATGGAAGTAATTCCAGATGTGCAGGATGCACCGAGCTTCGAAATGGAAGAGCTGAAGCAGATCGTGTACAAAATGAAGAACGGGAAAGCACCAGGAATGGATGGCATAACATCAGAGATACTTAAAAGGTGCTACTCACGAGTCAAGAATGTTCTTCTAGACATCTATAATGATTGTCTCCAAGCCGGTGTGTTTCCGTCCCCTTGGAAATTGGGATGCCTGAGAATTTTGAAAAAGGAAAATAAGAGAGATCTTGATGATCCCAAAGCGTACAGGCCGTTGACATTGCTACCGGTACTTGGCAAGGTATATGAGAAGTTGATCAACAGACGTCTAATAATGGCCTTAGAAGCAGAAGGTACATTAAACGAACACCAGTATGGTTTCAGAAGAGGAACTGGCACTGACTTTGCGCTCCATGACGTGATGGAGAAGATCAGGAGTTCTCCTGCTAAGTACATGATGGCAATATATCTGGACATATCTGGAGCGTTCGATAATGCCTGGTGGCCGGAGGTGATGCATCGGTTAAAGTCTAAGAACTGCCCAGCCAACCTGTACAGAGTGATCCTGGACTTCTTCCGAGGAAGATTGAGTGTTTACTCATCCAGGACTGCACAAGTAAGAAAGGAACTCACGAAGGGATGCCCCCAGGGATCGGTCCTCGGACCTATCCTATGGAACGTCCTCTTCGATGGATTCTTGGAGTTGGGTCTCCCTGCGGGGTGTACGGTCTTCGGATATGCGGATGATGGATTAATCCTAGTCTCTGGGAATGCAAGGAGAGAGCTAGAGGCAAAGGCACATGAAATAATGATTAAAACTTGGAACTGGTCTAAAAGTGTGAAATTGGAATTCTCGATAGAGAAGACCAAGACCATGCTAGTTAAAGGCAAATTGAAAAGGAGTCCGACCGTGTACTTCGGGGGGAGCCCTGTGCAATACGTAAAGGAATATAGGTATCTCGGAGTCATCATGGATGAGAACATGAGTTTCTTGAAGCATATCGAGTATGTGTCACGGAAGGCAGTCCTGGTGTTCCAAAAGCTCAGGAGAATCGGAAATACCAACTGGGGCCTAAATTATGGCACTCTCAGAACCATATATAAGGCAGTGTTCGAAGCCATAATTACTTATGGCGCGGTAATGTGGCATCACCGGGCTGAGCTTTCGTGGCACAGAAGAAAGATTTTAAGGGCACAGAGAGCAGCACTGCTGACTGTTACCGGAGCATATAAGACTGTGTCAAACTACTCGCTTCCTGTGATAGCAGGGGTCCTTCCAGTGGACCTATTAATAAAATATAGAGGACTCACGGCGGAGAGGGCTCGGGCCGGTAGGCTGTCTAAAGAATATAAGGATATGCTAATGGATGATATCTTGGAAGAATGGCAGAACACATGGACACATTCTGAGAAAGGTCGGCCAACTTTCGAGTTATTGCCTGACATTAAAGCCAGGATGAGCTGTAAGTGGATCACGGTGAACCACTACAGCATGCAATTAACAACTGGACATGGGAATTTCAAAGCAAAGTTGAACAGCCTTCGTCTCGTGCAATCTCCGCTGTGTGATGTATGTGGTGTAGATGACACAGTGCACCATGTACTGGATGACTGTCTAAAGACAGAGGATTTACGAGTTTGGCTTGGAGAACAAACTCGAGAAATGGGCATTCACTGGAGACTAGAAGATGTAATGACAAATAAAGATCTCCATAAGATTTGGAACGAATTCGCTACTCGAATTGGGAAACGATTAGAGGAATTCGACAAATGGTACCAGCAAATTTCTGATGAACCATGATGGGTAAATTGTGGAACCCGGATTGGTGAGGAGGACAGGTTTTTAAAATGAGGAAACCGGTTAATTTACCGGATACTGGTACCAAGAAAGTGAATGGACCCTTATGAATGGAAAGAAAAAGTGCAGCGCACTGTTTTACTCTTCGGAGTACAGCTACAGTGCGGGAGGTTTGGAGGGTGCGCTGGCCTTCGGGCCTTAAAAACCTGTGTGCAACGAAGGCGGGTTGTTTGTAGGCAATTGTCGTGGGCTGACATCATGAACTGTCACCCGCACTTTCAAAAGGAAACACAGAAGAGCTGAGACTTCGCTCCGTGTGCGCCATCGGTAATATTGTGAGGATGTCTGTAAAAACAAACTTCGAGAATACCAGATCCTTTGTGCGCAGTCATTCCCTGAAGAGCAAATCTGTACATAAAGCTGAGAACAACGAAGCTCTCTTCTGCAGTCGTAACTTGCTTTACAAATACAGAATCGTCCTTCGCCACATCACAATCGAAAGAACCTATACTCCGAAACACAGGTCTTGAAATATGTCTCTTCTTATAACAACGTGCTCGCCCCCATGGCTCTGTGAATGTTAACTGAGATTCACAACTGTTGAAAACGCACTGCTCCAGAACAACGCTCTCGTACTACTAAACGCGAATCGCGGCAGCGCTCAGTAAGACTGGGCGCTTTACCCAAACTTCCTCGACACCGTACTATTCACTCCTCGGGACGCCTTCAGGATGAGTGACATTTCTGCCGAGCACTAATGGGATATGGTGACTATCGTGTCGGCGCGATGGGCAGTATAAACCCTGGTCTCTGGTCACTTTACATTTTGCGACATCTGATATTATTCGGACTTATTTTTTCTTTTTTTACTAACTACTCTAAAACTAAGTGTTATGTGAACCCGCGGTAGGAACGGGAGTTAAGTGCGTCTCAGGGCTAAGCCCCATACGCCTACAAGGAAGGGAGTATCATGCAAGGAGACATGCATCACGGCAAAGAGGGATTGGGCTGCCATGGCCAGATTGTGGCCATGACAACCTCCCTAAGTGTACTTATAGCTAAACTATATTTAGAAGAGAAAGGGAAAAACCGGCATAGTCACCGTAAAAACCCATTCGACAGGAAATAATTAAAAAATTGTTTAATGCATTATCATATTAAACAGAAAATGCTACAGGAGACAGAGTATAGGAATCATGCTCTTTATTATGATAGGAAAAAGTGCTAGTAGAGAGGGGGCGGGTGAACTTTCTCTCGATTGGCGGTGGTTTAACCAGAGTAACACTTGCGCATCACTCTGGTGGGGGAAGAGAGCAATTGGGCAGGTCCCCTCCGAATATTTGGACTCGTCAATATTAATAATCTTTATTATATTTTTATTCGCGTTCGCTAGCCGGGAAGCTTATCTAACGAGCTAGGAGTTAAGGAGGCTCTAACCAAGGAAGTACGTTTCTGGAACATCGCCCTCAGCGCAGCTGGTTGAAGTGAAGCCGCGACCTCCCGGATACAATTCGCGTTACCATATCGTCGAACACGTGCGGCTGAATACTGTTTTTACCTCTTACGCCAAGCGGTCGTACGCACAGAGGATGAAGGCGCGGACACGTATTTATCGTAGGAGATTCCGAACCACATTAATTGTTTTAACTTGGGGTTTTGACGTCTCGTCCAACAGCGAAGTCACCAGAGCAGGATGGACCAGGGACAGGGAAGGAACGACCAATGGCCTGCATTAAGGTACCACCTCTGCGTTTACCTGCAGTTATCTCGGAAGACCACGTGAAAATCGAAACGACAATGGCTGTACCGGAATCGAAGCCGGGTCCTCCCAGAAGAGAGCCCGGCGTGTTATCTGTGCGTCGCGTCGCTCGATGGCCAATCACTCCGTCCTCACGACCAGCGTGACGTCACTGCTTCGGCCTCCTCGCCTCATTGGTCGCCGCCTGTGACGTCACACCGACTACCACCACTCAGCAATCAGCATACCGTTGTAGGTCACTCTTGACTCGTGTGGCATCCGTGCCATACGTCATAACATGTGTAATAGAAGTTTCGGATACATTTTTTTGACACCTTGCAATTAACGAATAGCACATAATTAAAAAAATTCGGCCACGATTATAAATTTTTAAATCATTAAGTATAGCTTAGCTGAAGGGGAAAATAACCGTTCCCGCAAACAAATTTATGAGAAGAAAATGGAAAAGATAATAATTGGAAATTATACGGCCCTTTGTGTAAACCGGACTGAAATAAACACCACCCGAGCACGACGTTGGCATAAACTTTCTCTGGAGTGAAATATTATCACAGAGACGCGCAAAAAAAAAAACCTGTTCTCTCAGAAGGCATAGAAATAAAATTTTTATTATAGGTCAGAAATGTCTAATAGACACAGCGCAGTATAATAATGAAGCAATACACTCGTCGACAAATTCAACAAGTCATTTCTCCCAAGAAGTCTCGACGTTATGTTATGAGTATAGTACACGTTCCACACTAATATCTGCTGCTGTGAAGAATAAAAATGTCTGGCAATAAAAGCTCACAAAATTGTTGAGTAACATATTTAAAAACTACGTGTAAAACTATGCAAGTTAATAACATTAATTTTCACTCGTTTTTTTATATAACAATAACATATGACAGTTCATAATTGTTACGAATAGTATTAATAACACAAAACTTTCCTGTGTACAATAATAACACGCATTAGATGATTGCATCGATTGTAAATACGCCCGTAAAAAATATCGGCATCATTAATAATGCTTATATAAGTTACTGTGTTATGTGTCATTCAACGTATAATTTTTGTGTTAAGACGTTCTAGTACCAAACGTACTCGGGAGCCATAAATATTGGCGTACCCGTTCAGTACCGTACTGACTGATCCCCTTATGGATCGCAGAACTGCATAACCACAGTAGGGCACAGACGTCAACAGTTTTCTGAATACTCTGTGAACAATGAAACTCTTGCGTTCTCAATAACGGCCTGCAATTCTGTGTTGTTTCCAGGTGATAGAGCCACTTTTAAACGATGCACTGGAGTTTATTTCAGACTGGCGAACCGGCCCGGCTTCGCCTGGGCACAATTGTGTTTTACAGTGATACACTAATAAATAAAGTGGGAAAAGACAATTCAATTATGTGAAAACAGAATTATAAAATTTAACTATGTTGGCCTAGGTTTGTAACTGATTATGGCAATCCAAAATGAAGGAAATATTTTTTACGCGATAGCCAAGAAGTAGGGGAATTTTTTGGAGTGTATCTGTGCTACTATCGCGTAGTTACCACATTTCCGCTTTCCAGCGTCGACGTATGAAAAT
The DNA here is from genome assembly GCA_002778355.1 of Clitarchus hookeri. NCBI lineage: Eukaryota > Metazoa > Arthropoda > Insecta > Phasmatodea > Phasmatidae > Clitarchus > Clitarchus hookeri. The sequence continues at coordinate 455,985 of NQII01000199.1, read as the reverse complement.
CAAAACGTGAGTTTCATCAAATTGTAGCTTTAGAAATAAGTGTACCCAGATACTACTTTTTGCGCTTGGCTGAGGGATCTTAATCGATCACCAAAGTTAAGCATCGTTCCCAGCGGCACGCATTTGGATGAGTGACCGTTTAGTGGCATATAACATCTGAGCGCTTCCGGGTTTCGGAGGGCACGTTAAATATTCGGTCCCGGTTGTTATCGATTGATAGCAGTCGTTAAGCCATTTTAGAGGTCCTTGGGCGGCCTGATAAACTGTGACACCAGAGGGAAAAAAATATTTCGGTCATGTTCCCAGCCGTTGCAGAATTAGGTTTTCTTGTTATTCCACAGGTACCGTACAATTTTCCGGGATAAAAAGTATCATATGTCCTATTCCAGAACCAAAAGTACCTACATACTAAATTTAAATAAAGTCCGTTCAGCTGTTATGGAGCTGAGTGGTAACAAACATACACACACACACACACACACAGACTTTCGCATTTATAATGTTAGTAGGATATGCTCGGTAAGTACTAGTCGGGTGAACGAGGCAGCCATGCATGACACCCCAAAAATTGGATTAGTGTTCCTCCGAACAAAATTTGGCGGCCATGGACGTGAAAAATGTTCTTAAACTTATGTGAAAAATTCTTTAAACATTTACAAAACTTCGTAAAAATACAATAACCTTAATATATTTTGTAATGTAAAAATACAATACGCCCAATACCTTTGGTAAAAAGTCTTCCTTGTAACGTTACAAAAGCCGCATTTGCAATACAGTTAGAAAAAATTCTAGTAACCAGGAATTACCGTAAGACAATAAGTCAACGTTACCTAAGTAGTGTGAAATGGAGGCTTCGAACACAGCGTGCTTGCGGGGAGGCGGGAGTTGACCTTGAGAAGCTTGGTAAGGAAATGACAAACTTCATGCGTTTGCATTCCACTTCTACGGCGGCCATCTTGGCAGCAAGTGCCAACGGCGGCCATCTTGGCAGCCAGTGCCAAAATTTGCAAAATTGCAAAAAATTTATTTTAAAAAATTATTTTTTTTTAAATTGTTTTTTCATAAAATAATTTTAAAAAATTAGTTTTTTTTCAAATGAACTTATGAAAAGTATTAACANAATGAACTTATGAAAAGTATCAACATTTCAAAAGTTCAACATTTGAAAAGTCTCAACTTTTCAAAAGTTCCAAAAAAAATTCAAAAGTTCCAAAAAATTATTTTTTCTACAACATTCGATGGCGGCCATTTTCGAATCCCTAGGCCGACGCCGCNGTTCCCCATTCCTCACTTCGACGGCGGCCATATTGCCAGCCAGCTTGGCGTCGGCCTAGGGATTCCCCATGGCTTAAACCTTGGCGGTGTCGGCCTAGGGATTCGAAAATGGCCGCCATCGAATGTTGTAGAAAAAAAATTTTTTTGGAACTTTTGAAATTTTTTTGGAACTTTTGAAAAGTTGACACTTTTCAAAAGTTGAACTTTTGAAATGTTGATACTTTTCATAAGTTCATTTGAAAAAAACTAATTTTTTAAAATTATTTTATGAAAAAATAATTTTTAAAAAAAATTATTTTTTAAAATAAATTTGTTTGCAATTTTGCAAATTTTTTGCACATTTTGGCACTGGCTGCCAAGATGGCCGCCGTTGGCACTTGCTGCCAAGATGGCCGCCGTCGAAGTGGAATGCAAACGCATGAAGTTTGTCATTTCCTTACCAAGCTTCTCAAGGTCAACTCCCGCCTCCCCGCAAGCACGCTGTGTTCGAAGCCTCCATTTCACACTACTTACCAACTATTTTATTCTGAAAATTTTTTTTCACTTGAAACACGTTCATATATTTACGACTGACATGCTATTTAACAATAACCATTTCATTGGGAGATGTTTTCTTTTAACTTGTTTTCGAGTATAAAAAACTGAATTGCCTTTTACTTTACTTTCCCAGGAAAGATAAGCTCATGCGTTCACAGTTATTTTTTAACCAACTGAATAGACTGTAACGATAATTAGTTGGACTGCAGTGCCAACCCAACGTAGTGCAGAGTAACAGAGGTTTGGGCGTCTCGCAACATCGAGGTCTTGAGAGCCGATGATGATGAAGTGATGTGAGTATGGAGCAGCGCGGGAATGTAAGGGCGGGGGAAACGGGAGATCCCCGAGAAAACTCGCCGACTAGTGGCATCGTCCGGCACGATTCCCACATGCGAAAACCCAGGGGGACGACCCCACCGGGAATTGGTCCCGGTTCGCCCAGGTGGGAGGCGAGTAGTCTGACCGCTACACCACCGTGGCCCCGCCTCACCCCAGCATAGAGTTCATGAAACAATATCATATTCTACAACTATAAAACTCCAAATTTGCAACTGTTCAATCCACCTGCAGACTTAACGTCCTTCTGAAATGCAGTAATTGTCTAAATCACTACCCTCAATCATTCCCAAGAGTGAGATTATATTATTGCCTGCGTTAATAAACCGCAGTCATACAACTAAAACAAGTTCAAAGCCTGTGAAATGAAGCGGTTGTGTGTTTAAGTGCTTGTGTCGTAACTAGAAGAATATCTTTGCCGGCTAGTTTTTGTTATTTTATTTTTTTTATAAATACAATTAGAAAGATTTTTCCTTCTATAATTTCCTTTTTGATTACAGTTGTTTTCTAGGACATTATAAAAATAATTTTGTTTCTAGTTCCTTATTATGTCAGCTAAAAAACAATTATTAATTTGTAATATCACAAATATAGTTTTTTTTTTAATTTTTACAAGAAAATTTGTACCTCTACAAAAAATATTGGCAACTGATCACCAATTTCTTTGTAAAAGTACAAAAAATTACAGTGTGGTGAGGCGTTGTTGTGTTGGAAGCGAACACAGCCGTCAGCATTGACGTAGGACACGAGTGGGTGTAGCACGTCCAGAAGAAAATGCATACAACATTTGAAGCAGTGCGTACACAGCCCAAACCATACAGGAAGCTCCACCAGCTGTTACATAGGGGAAGGCCGCCGATTCTGGACCACTGTTTTGTTTTCTTAACCATTATTTTATTAAGTAACCAATGCAAGCAAAACCGCATGCAAAATATTCTCCAATGAATGCAGTTTAACCAGGCATGTTGGTTTGTTCAAATATATGACTCTTTATATGTATTAAATAGCAAAAACTAGAATTATGTACCTGCATGGCCCAAATTGAGACACCGGTTGCCTAATTTGGACCCACAGTTGCCTGAGTTGGACCCCAAAATGACAACTCTAAATAACATTACACAGAGCACAACAATAACGAGGTAAACTAAACTAAATGTTACTAGAGTCTATTTGCATTCTGTACAATATATCTCTTCATGCTAGGCCACACTTTGGCACATAGTGTGTGTGTACCCATGTCCTACAGTTCATACACTGGATCATGTCTTCGTCCTTGACCTCACACAAAATACAGAACCAGCTAGCATGATCTTCTGGCTGATTTTCTTCATGTTCTTTGGAAAGTAAGTCTGTCTTCAATTTTTTTTTTCAACCGAGCCCTAACATTCGTGTGTTCCAACCCTATTTTGTATGGGCTGCTTGTGATGACAACTGCACTCTGGGTCTTTCCTCCTCTTCTTCCTTTTCCTCGAACAGACAGTAGACTGAGCTTTGATGCTTTTGGGAGCGGTCTTCCTAAATTGTCTTGCACTTCCTGGTATCATCGCCACTGGAGCTTTCTTATGAAGAAGGTTCGTCTGCAGGCCTACTTACAATTTCCTCGACTGTTTAAGGAACATATTGGCGCACAATCATGATCTGAAAACACGTGCCTATTTACAGGCCAAATACGAGCTGCGAGGAAGGCGAACTCCGCTGTCCCAACTGATGCTGCTCGTCCATAAGCTTCGTTTCACAGCCCCGCTATCTGCAGCTCTATAGTGGGTTTTTCCTGAATATTGACGCGACCTCGTGCCTGGTCGAAGCACGCTTGAAGGGGCGCGACAAACGCGACGACAAGTGGCTGTAACCTGCGTGTTGTGCGCCCAGGTAACTGCAACATGACAGTACCATTACCACGAGCGTACTCGACCGCCTCTTGGTTCTTCCTGNGCGACGACAAGTGGCTGTAACCTGCGTGTTGTGCGCCCAGGTAACTGCAACATGACAGTACTATTACCACGAGCGTACTCGACCGCCTCTAGGTCCTTGATATGTGTCGTGTGTCCATCAGGTAATAATACGAGTACAGGTGAGTCCTCACTACAGTTTACATGCTTTTGGAAATGCTTAAGCCAGGACACCAACAACTCTGCATTTACGTGTCCTGTGAGGGAAATCGTGACCAGGCTGCCTGGTCGGGCACCAATCTCAAGATCTTGTTGCATCCTTTTCCGTTTGAATATTATCATGGGCGGTACAAGGAATCCCGATGCAGACTATTTTCTGTAATGTTGTACTTATCAACTGTTTTTTTTTTCTAGTAAGTCAAACAATTGGTTCACCTCCTCCCTATTGAACCCTTTAGCTCGGGCCATTGGCGTACCTTCTGGCTGACGGAGGGAAAGATTACGATTTATTCTCATAAAGGAATAAAACCCACTTCTATCCTGCCATTTTTTTTCTCTTGGTTGGAGTTGTGGGGTACTTCATATTTTTCCGGCGATATCGAAGTCTAGCTTTGGGACATCCTTGATTGAGAACCCGAAGGACGTTTCTTCAAAGACAAGAATGTGTTCAGCGATATTTTTTTTCCATCTCTGCAGAAAAGGTTGCCTGCCTACCGAAGGATTTCATTGTATTTGAGAACGTGATTTTGTTATTAGCGTGTCTTTTTATTGTTATTTTTGGGACGTCATATACACGGGCGCACTCGTCGAGCCCACAATCACCGCCCATGTACGTATGTTGCCGCCGCCATTTGCAAATTGTCCTCACTCCATTCCCCGCACGCGCCCCTTTTTGCCATCATGGGAACCTAAACAGACACAATCACCCAGTCAATACTCATATTTTAACAAGTAGATCAAATACGATAAAATCTGGCCAAAACAGATTATCTATAAAACGGAAACCCTCACAGACGGTAGGTTATGTGGGGGGGGGGATACGGCCTCGTTACATTTACTGTGTATAACAGCCTGTATAAAATTATCCTTCCTGTTGCCTAAATTGGACCAGACCAATTTAGAAAACAAGGGCTGATCCAACTTCGGCAACTGGTCGCCGCAAGTGAAAAGATGGCGTTAAATGAATACACGAAATATGCTATTAGTAGCTAATGAGATACACTTGTGCCCCGTAGTGAAATAATAACAACACAAACTATGAAAGCACAGAAACGGCGTTCCTCCTGGGTACAATGGCTGAACCTCACTAACCGCTGTGTGACGTGTGTTTGGTGCTATCGACTATCAGTGGGGCCAACTGAATGGTTACAAATGTTCCTACGCAGTGAGAAACAGGCGTGGTCCAATATCGGCGACCTTCCCCTACACCTACTATCAACTGTTTATGGTAAACTGAGAACTTTCGAAAGTCCTGCTGAAGATATACTTGCATGTGCGTTGTGGATCCTTCCGTTATATGTAACATCGACATCGCCACTGGCCTCGTCACGTTACTCGTGTGTCGGTCAAGTGAAACTGTGAATTTATTATAAAAGTAAACGTTTTGCAAATTTAATACTTTTTACAATGCACGCACATTCGATAACAAAGCAAAATAAATCATTTCAGTATTCACAGATGTTAACCTAGCATTTTTTATTCAACGTCAAGACATTGAACTACTTTCCTTCCGTCGTTACCAACTTTACGTGCAAGTTGGGCAGTGACTTTTTCCAAAGGTTGAGTTCAAAAGTGCTCAATCACCCACGAACGGCATATAAAACGCGGGATACACGACGTTTTCTCCACACGTGGACTTGTCGATCTGTTCCCACTCAGTGGTAAACGAGACTCGTAAGGCCACACATAAAGAATCCTCTGGCAGGGTTCCCGAGCACAGAAGAGGTGCACAGCTCTATCTAGCGTGGTTATCAGTGACACACGGCCCGACCTCGGCTTCTGAAACCCCTTATCACGCAGGACACGTTTCCCAGTCCTCGCATCGATGTCGACGCCGTGCCGTTATGTGATGTCGCATTGCACGCGTGTGACTTGGCGGTCGACTCCGCTCACGTAAATCTACACTGATGGTCATGCCGTTGTCGTAAGTCCGATGTTTTACCTGAAAGTATGGTACTCGAGACAAAACTTTGTAACGTCGAAATATGGTTAGGACACATATAGTAATATTAACTTATCCCTCTTAGCCTTCAGGCCCTACCGGGAGTACTCTTAATTTATAATTCATTTATCATACAATGATCTCTACGTATATTCAAATATCTTAAATATACATTTTTAATATTATATTCTCGGTCATCACTGCCAAGTGAACGTTTATTAAAAGGTTTCTGTAGAAAATGAATTTTAATTCTCAAATTTTAGTTCTAAAATAAAAAAAAAGGCTCTCCAAATAAAATAAAACAAAAACACTTCTCATTTAAAACAAAATCAAATCCATGTCGTAACTAAACAATTCAAAATTACATTAAATTTAATATCTTTAAAATTTTAAAATTTCTAATTTAATATTAAAATTAAAATATAAAATTAAAATTTTAATATTTAAAACTTTCAAATGGGTTGGGACTCTCCAAGGAGGGAGCTGTGACATTTGCCTGGTTTTACCATTTACCACGAGGAGCCAACGGGGAGGCTGTCACACAGACCCTATGCTCCCTCCCAATGTTACCTATTAGAATATAAAATATAATAACATGTTAAAACTTTTATCATATACAAATTATTTAAACATCCAATTTCCTTACATTCATATTTAAAATCTCATTATCATCCTCTTATAACATAATCTGTTACCCACTCCCCAAAACAGGCTTTTCACCGTTCTACTCCAGCCTTGCCAGTAAGCGTGGGGCTGCCACGGTGAAAAAAAAAAGGGGGGGCTTGCCTAGTTACCCAGGCGCCTCGCTGGCCTCGCCTAGAGCAGCCATCGGCTATTTCCCTTGTTCCCCATTTATATCCTAATCAGTTAAATTAAAAGAATCCTTAAAATTCATCCAAACTTAAAATATTAAATCTTCATGAAACCGCCAACCTAAACTCGACATATATCTTTCTCGTTATCATTCTATTAATCCATAATCCGTTTCCTTTTTCAGCCTTTCCTTTGCACTTTTTAAACATGGACAACCCAAATCTGTAGCTTTATGGTTAATCTGTATATATGTTCTCTTTGTGCGTATACATCTTATACATTTACTTTCTACCTTATCACAGTTATGCTTATTATGTCCCACAATAGAACATTTACCACATGTACTCCTCTCTTCTCTACACCATTTCATGGCATGACCATACCTTAAGAGTCATCTTTACCTTGTTGGCTAGCGTGTTTAGAAACCAGTGACTGGTTAAGAAGACAGACTCCCTTATGCTGTTATAGCACTAAGTGCGTTTGGTCTCAGGGCCAAACTGAAGCAGCACGCATTAGTAACAGTTTGACGAGGGTTGGCAGGTCAACTATAGTCAGTTCATGACTGGAAGAGACTTTCTTGAAGCCCTGCTAAAGATCTACTTTCAAGCCCATTTCGTATCCTTCTGCCAAAGGGTAAACAAACATTGCCATGTGGCAGTCACATGGCAATGTTTACATTCCACTGTGTGTGTGTTACGCGTGTGTTCGTGCATGCACGTACCCATCATAAAAGTAATGTATTTATTATTAATGGATATTCCACAAGCGTAAAGTTTTTAATCTTGAGAATTTCACACTAAAGAATATGTGAAGCAAACGAAAAAACATTTCATTATATAAACCCAAAATGTGAGTATTAAATATTAGATGTTTCGTGTGCGTGCCTGTCTCTCTCTCTCTCTCTCTCTCCCTCTGTGTGTGTGTGTATAGGTTTGATTTTGACTGGGGGATTGGGTGGGGGAGAAAAACTTTCACTTTGATTACATATTATAGACACAATACTTTGCAATGAAATGTGTCAACATTCAAGTAGTCCATCCAACAACATTAGCATGGCAAAGCCAATCTCTTATAAGCCCCCGGATGGCCGTGCTGTAGAGAATTTGTGCGATTCTTGTTTAACCTAATAATTCATTTATCAGTTTTT
>NQII01000199.1:433454-446554 GCA_002778355.1 Clitarchus hookeri | reverse complement strand
AAGAGGCTTTATTGCAAAATACACTGGGTCTGCATAATTACAGATTACATATTATAGAACTTAAAGTATGATATGTGCATTAATTTAACAAATTTATGTTAACAGATTTACATTTTTTTTAATATGTGGCTATTCATATACTTAATTATGTACACATAAACTAAAAATGTTTTTCCAAAACAACAAAACTATAATTNAATATGTGGCTATTCATATACTTAATTATGTACACATAAACTAAAAATGTTTTTCCAAAACAACAAAACTATAATTTTTGTACGTATACAGATATGTGTCTACTGTACACTTAAACTTAGATAATTACAGCAGCATTTAATAATTACAAGTCACCAAAATATCAATATATCAAATTTTAAGTTATACATATGCGCTATATAAAATGGTAAACGATATAGCACATTTTTAAAACTACAATTTCTTATTGCTTACTAGTAATAGTTATGACAACAACGTAGCCCTAAATTTTTTTTCATTGGCCCAGTATTTTTGAAAACTACCTTAGGTTGTTTGAAGGAGGGCATTAAAATTTTTGAATAGCTGTAAAAAGAGAAATGGTTTGCTCTTAANTGTTCACGGCAAAGTCAGCGCTTTTTAAAGCCCTGCATAGTTTATACTGCCATTCCATTGCGTATCCTTATGCCTCATTAACATTAACATCATCTTGAGATATTTTTAGATCAGATGTGTACAAGTCCATTGTATTTACTCGGTGCATAAAAAGCAACATTTAATATTAAACAACAACACATAATAACAACCAGTTTTTAATAACTAAAAACAATAAGCGCTTTCAAGTGACGTGCGTCATTTTATTCCTGTAGAAAGGTACAAAATTCTATCTCCTGGTGATACTCACAGTAATATTTGTGGACGTATCAAAGTTCCCACAGAGATGGTGTATGGCGTATTTAACAAATGTCTTGAAAATGAATACAGTAACAGTAATGCTTGTACAAGCAAATAGCTGCGCTGCCGTGAGAGTACGACGAGGAAATATGGCTCAACAGAAGGGATGGAAAATTTTACTGTGCCAGAAGTAAGGCGAACTACAATTCCTAATTATNATAGTAATATTTGTGGACGTATCAAAGTTCCCACAGAGATGGTGTATGGCGTATTTAACAAATGTCTTGAAAATGAATACAGTAACAGTAATGCTTGTACAAGCAAATAGCTGCGCTGCCGTGAGAGTACGACTGAGGAAATATGGCTCAACAGAAGGGATGGAAAATTTTACTGTGCCAGAAGTAAGGCGAACTACAATTCCTAATTATAACTACTTCCCTATGTCACTGCCAATTTTACCGTGGGTTTTGCGTCGGTGCTTACTGTACTTCAAAATGTTTGTTGTTACGGGCAATAATTTTTTAAAGATCGACACTTTGTCATGAAATCTTATAAAAGATTTGATCGTATTCTTATTTTAAAATGATTTAAATACACATACAGTGACAAGCATTTAATACAAGCCGTACCTGCTCAAAACGTCTTCAAGAGATTTTGTTTTAAGAAATGTTATCCTTCCGTAGATGTGATGGTCCCTTGACAAACTGTATTACACTTTGTTTTTGTTTTATAAAACAAGTTATAAATTATGACGAATTCTTTTAGCAGATTTCGGTTGATCTTTTATTATTTTTCTTTTTTCGTTCAAAATATCTTCCGGGTTACATATTGGCATTGAACGTGTGTGTCGAGGGTCCGCGAGTTCTGGAATAGACATTCAACGTATAATTAACATTTCTTTTGCCCAGAAATCGTCATCCCGCGGTATACTTTCGTAATACACAAATGGTGGATTGGGTCTCCACACAGCAAACAAGCAGTACAACCTTTGGGTAACATGCAGCTGGCCTTGAACTTGGTAATAATATTCATGGAACTTGTTTATCCCCGCAATTTTCTTATCTTTTCCAACTTTCCAGAACGTCACCTTCCGGTGCAGAATAGCAGATTCAGGGCTCAACAATTATGCGGACGGCCGGACATTTGACTTCCACAATACCATCTTCATCTATCAAGCCATCAGGTGTTGCACCGAAATACGGTAATTCAGGATCAACAAAAAACCCACATTTCCGAATTTTTACATGTACAGCTTCTCCCAGTGCGTCAATAGCTCTGTGCTCATTTTCTTTCCCGTATTTCACAGCTGATGTGTGTTGGAGATCAGTGTAGAGGATATTTTTTTACTAAACCTTCACAGCTGGTAGATGGAAGTCTTCTACAAACATCGCCAAAATTCGATCCTATTAGTCGCTTTCGTCTTTCTTCCATCCACTGGCCAGTATACAGGAGGTCCCTGGTTTGTATTTCGATTTCATGCACAGCTTCGTTGCTTTTTTGAAGGCTTACCAGTAGCTCATTACACAGAACATTGAAATCATCTGCAGATAGATCTGGCTTTTGTGCCTTAGCTCCATAATCAGGATCGATGTCTTTTTTTTTTTACCAGAAAACAGCTTCTTTGGTTTTAGAGATGGCTTTCCACCTACATTCTTTCGCTTTATTCTAGCTACTTCCACTTTCCGTCTTCTTTGAGCTTCTAATATTTTTGTAAATGTACCTGGACTTTTACCACATACCTTTTTTTGAAGTTTATAGTGTACAGCTCCAGAATTGTAGGCTACCACCGCCGCGGCGCATCGCGCTTGATAAGATCCACGTTTCGTGTAGTTGATGCGCTTGGCACCCGTCTTATTCGCCACTGCAGAGTTGTAATCCTCAACGTAATTGTTGTCAACGTTGTACAGTAAACTGCGGCTATACCTGCTCAAGTTACCTGCCAAAGATTTCATTTGTCGGTACAGGCCATGCTCATTAAGAAGTGGAATGATATTTCTCTCACCTTCTTTTGCACCGGCACAGAAGTATGAAGCACATCGTTGATGGTCGCCAAAAACATGATCAACAATATTTATGATGTCATTTCGCAGGTTCGCTATACGTTCGTGCATAGCCACCTCCTCGTTCATTCTGTGTTGAGCAGCTTTTACAACAGCACCACGCAACTGTAAGCTTTTGGCATGTATTTGTTTCCTCAGATGAAATGGGCCATTTTTTCCAGTTGTCCAGATGTCTTTTAACTTGTTGCAGTAATTACGCAAAAGGTGATTTTGGCATTCCAGTTTATCGACAGTTAAGTTTATGTACGGTCTTGCTTCAAGTAGTTTTTTGTAGACACTACTATCACCATCGGCTATCAGAGTTCTATACCGCAAACCATACGTTTCTTCACTTCTGCAAAAACCTTCTACGATAATGTCAGCTTCCATACTGGATGCACTTTGTTCTTGACTCCAATTCTTGTAACATGTGTGCAATGGCTGTTCCTTCCCTTGTTTCTGTGCTTNTGTAACATGTGTGCGATGGCTGTTCCTTCCCTTGTTTCTGTTCTTAATCACACACAGTGCAGTACTTATTTCGTACGCCAATGGACAAAACCTTTTTCGTCTTGTAACCAACAATTGCAGCCTGAAATAAAAGCATAGTAATTATACAAACCAGTCGCATAACTTATGGTGTTCCATAAACTTACAGTTTCACTCGTGTGGGACATAAGAAATGTTTGCATATATGTATGTGTTTGTACATACATACACACGCGCACACAAACACACACACCTACATTTGTCACCACGCTTGATATGCCTTACTATAAAAAATAATGCAATTTAGTGTTAGGAGCTAGTTCTCTGGCCCAATATTGCGTATACTGCGTTTCACTTAACTTCAGTCAATTTTGACAGACAGTGTGACCAACCTACACAGCATGTGAACGGTAAATGTTGTAATTTTAAAAGTATTACGTCATTTGATGGTTGTATCGAGATATATGTTGTTATGTTGACGATTTATGCGATGATTATGGGAGAAAAATAGTACTCGGAATTAAAAATTATAACTTTGAAATGTAATGGCAATTACAACACTTATAATTTAAATTACGTTTTTCGAGTAATGCACAATATTTTTGGACTGTATACCATGGACCTTAAAAACATTTTAAGAAATTAGAATAGATCATGAGTACATCACGGTTATGTGAAACGTTTCCAACCCGGCAAACGTCATTGAGCTCTCTTTCGTCATGTCTGATTGAGTACCTTGCTGGTGTTGTCGGAATATTATATTGGCATTTAATTATTGCAGTATTTACACATACCAACAAGCATAGTTCGATGTAGGTGCCTGTCTAGTGCGTCTTCTCGAGTGAAATGTATTATCGGCATGTGTTAATTGGCTGACTGTTCCTTGGTCCGCCATTTTCCTTAACCGTCGACCATGAAGCACGACTGGCTAAGTACGTATTTACGTTCTGACGTTTAATTTTGTTGGTTGGTTGTTGTTGTTATATTAATTGAATAAGTCTGCAAATAAATTATTTCGTATCAGTTGTAGACACGAGTGATTTTAGTGATGCAATCGTCCAAGGATTGTCATAGGACAACACTTCAGGAATTGCGATTAGGAATTACAAACTGCAAATTATTGCGTTTTGTAAATAATATAATTCGAAACTGTTGTTAGGATTTTTTGAATGTAAGTGGTCTTAAACACTCCCTTTTTACACTAGTTTATAATATTGAAATTCCAAGGATTTTTATTTGTAAGTTTAACTTAGCTTAAAATATTTACAGTGTGTATTTCTTGCCTCGGTAGGAACAGCGACATAATGTCGTGTTTTTTTTCTTGCGGGAAGTTTTGAAATGTACGTTGCCTTTAAAAAACACCCTTCTGTCCTTATTTATTACACTGAAAATTCACTTTTTATGTAAAAGGTTAACTTCGCTGAAATGGTTTACAGTGTCTATTTCTCGCATATGTAAGAACGACACGAACAGCAACATACTGATCGCTTTTTCTTCTTTTGGTGAAGTTTAAACTTTCCAAGCTATAGTAATTTGAATATTTCCGAACGAGCAAAATTTTTCACTGCACCATAAAAACAATATGCGATTCATATCGCTATTGCATCGCAAGAAGAGCGGCAAAACAATGCCGTCTCGTGAAACACAAACTAGAGTACCCCGCCCCACTCGACAATAATATAAACAGAACCATGACTGTATTACTTGGTCATAACAAAAATAAAACTGATGGAAATGGCATCCTGGCTATAATATCCTACATTGTGTTACAGCGTTTATTCACAAATATTGATTTCTTCATTGACAGAGCAGCTGTGGGAGGGACACATTATGGCTTCACTACTTTCCTAGAACTGTCAAAATTTACTGAACTACCTCGTGTCGAGCCAGAGAACTAACTCCTAAAACGTACACAATTCTTGTAAAGTCTGGCCCCTTCTATAGTCTCCTTTATATTCAATAATAATATGTATACTAGTCAACGTTACTTGAGTATTTTTTTATACTGTTATACTAAGAAACTTTTTATTTATTATTTTCTACGGGTACTGGCTTACAAAATTTTACAAAGTTTCACAATATTAATTTACCAATATTAGGATTACATAAAACATTACACCTGATTTAAGTTTAATTTTTGCTGATTGCAGTGCCCATATACTATACGGGATAAAGATTAATTTAAATTAATTTAGTAGTATCAACTATTCTCACATCCATTTACTAATTTTTTTAGCAAACATTCTTTGCTAACTTCTTTGCAGCTCTTTATATTTTCTCTCCATCTCTTTAAATGTAAGGCGTTTCTTTTCTTCCNTTTCACAATATTAATTTACCAATATTAGGATTACATAAAACATTACACCTGTTTTAAGTTTAATTTTTGCTGATTGCAGTGCCCATATACTATACGGGATAAAGATTAATTTAAATTAATTTAGTAGTATCAACTATTCTCACATCCATTTACTAATTTTTTTAGCAAGCATTCTTTGCTAACTTCTTTGCAGCTCTTTATATTTTCTCTCCATCTCTTTAAATGTAAGGCGTTTCTTTTCTTCCTTGGTTCTGAGAGATGTTTCCTTCCATTTTTCTTCGCCATTTTTAAATACAAAGAGATTTCACAGAATCTACATTTCCATACCATTCATGTGCACGCACACAATAACGCACTCAGTTGTGTTGCACTTCTCTAAAACCGTGCAATAATAAATATTAATAAAATATTTTTGAGAAATTCAAACTTACGTTGCGATTGCAGCCCGGTAGTATTGTGGTGTTCGATTTCTTACAGCGTTCATCTTTCAACGAGAGGCAGTGCATGAAGACTGCGTATTTCCGGAGTCCTCTGGTAAAATCTCTTGGGTGTGAATTTTCCTGTCACCCCTGCTGCGCGTCCTTTTAACAATGAGCAGAGATGGCCTTCGAGCCCAGGATAAAAGTGTTCTATCTCCTTGCACGATTTTGTTATCACAAAATAGTTTAGTTTTTTGTGTTTATCNCAGGATAAAAGTGTTCTATCTCCTTGCACGATTTTGTTATCACAAAATAGTTTAGTTTTTTGTGTTTATCAGAAGTACCTTACACATCAGGTAAAATATCATAACACATTTCGACGCAGAAAACATTGAAGATGCTACATAGAAAAGCCAAATACTATTTTGGTTCGGTATTTAAGCTACAAAGTGTCCAGTTCATTTGTGGTCATGTTTTTTTTATCAATAATATTGCTTTTATTAAAATCTCACTTAGAATATTACAATATACTGGTTATCTACACAATTATTGGATAAATACCTTTAATTTGATACCGCATTGCAGGCGGTGACGTATTGGTTTCGGCAAAAACCTCAAATATAGATAAACATTAGAGTAAATGGGGTTAATACGTGTTGCATACTTACGCCTGCAGATGTAAAGATGACTCTTAAACACTTGTTGCAATGCATTGCGGATATGAACTCCTTTACGTTATGTACTTCCCAGTTACTATACATTTTATATCTCTGATCTAACTTTTTCCAAATTTGTGGTCCAACTTCTATTATCACATTATTAAAGTAATTTTTTGGCTTGGTTTTAAATAATGCTTTAAACTCTTTATTAAAAACTTATTTTGGAATTTATTTAAAGTTCTGTTGGTATACTTCATCTCTAAAATCTTCTTCTCTTTTTTCCTTGTCCACATCGAACACTATTACCTTTGGTCTTTTCTTTTCTTTTCTTAGTACTTTCATATTCATTTGTTTATTCTTAACCTCTGTTTCTATCTTTTGAGCCTGTATTCCATTTGGTACTTCAATCCCCAATCCATTATGCCTTACCTTCCATATTTTATTAATCTGTATCTTCTTTTCTATAGGTCTAATATCCCGCATAATTTCATTGATAGTGGTTTCACTACTACTTCATACTCTAGGTATAGCTGGTTATATTATCACAACTGGTTCTTCTTCCCTTATATTGTTCCATGCTCCATTATATTCATCTTTATTTCTCCCATCTCTTTCTCTTCTTTCTTTTCCATATATGTTATCTTCCCTTAATTATCTTATCTCTTCTCTCATTTGTTGGATNCATCTCTTTCTCTTCTTTCTTTTCCATATATGTTATCTTCCCTTAATTATCTTATCTCTTCTCTCATTTGTTGGATCTACCTATCTCTTACATTTCTTCTTATCTTCTTTTCCTTACTATACCGCTCTTGGTACTTTTCAATTTCCATTTTCAATTGTATCATTTCCACTTCCTGTTTCATCAAAATTTCTTGTAAGGNCATCTCTTTCTCTTCTTTCTTTTCCATATATGTTATCTTCCCTTAATTATCTTATCTCTTCTCTCATTTGTTGGATTTACCTATCTCTTACATTTCTTCTTATCTTCTTTTCCTTACTATACTGCTCTTGGTACTTTTCAATTTCCATTTTCAATTGTATCATTTCCACTTCCTGTTTCATCAAAATTTCTTGTAAGGNCGCTCTTGGTACTTTTCAATTTCCATTTTCAATTGTATCATTTCCACTTCCTGTTTCATCAAAATTTCTTGTAAGGGTTCAACATATTCCACTATATTCTTTCTTAACCGTTCGGATATATGTTTATTTTATTTCCCTAAAAATGCATACATTGACTTAACATATTCATTGGCGTGCTCCATTTGCGATACCGCTTTTTTTGTTGTTCCTGGTACCTTCTTATTTTTATATCTTCTGCATCTTCATCTTCATCTNCCATTTGCGATACCGCTTTTTTTGTTGTTCCTGGTACCTTCTTATTTTTATATCTTCTGCATCTTCATCTTCATCTTCTTCTAAGCCTCTCTTTCTACTACTTTCCATATCCTCTTCTTCCATAATTTCCACCCAGACTTCTTTNTCTAAGCCTCTCTTTCTACTACTTTCCATATCCTCTTCTTCCATAATTTCCACCCAGACTTCTTTTTGTTTTTTCTTCTTTGTACTTTGTTCTTCTTTTTTTCCGTTTTCACTTTCTTTACTGACTATCTTCTTCGTTACATCTGGTGAAAAGCTTACGTCTTCTTCTTTTCTTCTTTGCGGTGACCTGTGTACTTTACCGCTTTTTTTAAAAGCATTCTCTCTCCTTATCCCTTCCTCTATCACCATCCTCCCCTCCTCTTCCAACCCTCGTTAGGTCCGCCATAACTCATGAGGGAGCCATCAGGGGACGGAACCGCTCCCATAACATCTACTGCGAATATTAAGTGTCACACTGGGACCTAAAAAAATATATTAATTATTCTAGCTATTATTTAAATAGAATCCGTCATCATATTATTCAAGAATTCTCGTATCATCTTCTTATGTTTTAAAATAAATTCCTACCAACCTTTCTTCCAGTATATAGCTTGATCCTATCAGAACTCCAAAACCAATTAATTATATTTCAGTAATATCAAACATATTGCAGACTCATATTTTAACTATCTTCAACATACCAATAGTAAACATTAGATCAATCCTGATCACTAGCTTCCATTGGTCGCGTTAACTCTAAATTTTAAATTTATACCCTTCATACTGTTCTCTTAATCATGACCAATAGTAAACATTAAATTACTGCTTATCACTAACTTTCATTAGTCGCATTTACTCCAAATTTTAAATTTATATCCTTCATACTGTTATCTCAATCATGATCAATAGTAAACATTAGATCAATCCTGATCACTAACTTCAATTGGTAACATTAACTTCAAATTTTGAATTTATATATTTCATACTATTCTTTTAACCATGACCACAAAAAATTATAAACTTTCAATCAATTTATTTCTCCGACCTGTAAACACACTGGTATGTTAGCCATGTGACAACCAGGTAAACCGGCTGAATANTCAATCAATTTATTTCTCCGACCTGTAAACACACTGGTATGTTAGCCATGTGACAACCAGGTAAACCGGCTGAATAGTTGGTTTTATTCAACATATATTTTAGTTTCAGCTAGCTTGGTCCAATATATCCTCTTCTATCTTCCTTTCTTAATTCTCAAATACCATTATTTTATCACTTACCCATTCCTATAAATTCTTTTAATATTTATCGCTAGCTTAGACACCAGCGTATTGTCCATGTGTAAACTATGTGTCGACATTAACTATAGAGTGTTAACAACAGAACCTCCATCGACTTAACTCCATCATGTCCTCTTCAACTACTCTTCTTCATCTTCGTCTTCACTCTGAATCCATGGTATACTAACATCGGTTTAAATAATTACAACATTGCAAACCCAAAAATTCCCTCAATCTACTAGCATTTATAATTATTCCATGAATGTAACCACACTCTACATTTTACATAACAATTGCTCACATGGGCACAGGACCGTAACCATTCATAAATTTATATTCACTCAAATGATATATTATTTTATAATCATTTCATTGTTCTAGCCATCTTGTTTTAAGGCTTACCCTATTACTATCTTATATTTAATCCTCTCATACAATTATTACCACACTTGTTACCAATCAATTCTTAAACTAGCTTACACTCCGGCGTGTTGTCCATGTGAATACCATGTGTCATTACTAACAACCAAATACTAACACAAAACATAATTTCATCCCGTGTCCATGTAGAAACCACGTGTCAACCCTAACAACAAGAGATTAGCANTTCCCTGTCCATGTAGAAACCACGTGTCAACCCTAACAACAAGAGATTAGCAACTTTACTCAATTCCAACCAACCTGCTGTAACCAATTATAACATTTCAATTTTGCCACAATCTTAACCAATTTTAAAACTCTGTGCAATGTCAAAATTGATTAACCAGTTACCAAATTTTTGGGTTTACACGTTCGTTACATCACATTACATCCTCCTACGATCTTATTTTCTCAATTTTACACTCCATTTAGTACTTATTAATTTTGTCGTAAAGCTAAGACANGCATCCTCCTACGATCTTATTTTCTCAATTTTACACTCCATTTAGTACTTATTAATTTTGTCGTAAAGCTAAGACAATTTTAAATTCTTTCATAAAAAGTTATTTCTTCGACCAAGCAACTAAACTTTTAAGATCTACTTAATCATCTCATTCTATAAATTGATCTCATATATGCATCCAGAGCATAAACTGCAAGATTTTGAATTTTACAATTTTGTCGTTAGCTAACCATCGCATGACGACACATTTTAATCGGAATTATTTTTTTAAGTTAATTCAGATTCTTACTATTCCAATTTATAATACTGGTCCATATTTAAATAGGAATATACTTAATAATTCGTAAATGTCCAGCAATTATCGTTAATAGGAAATTTTATGATTCGTACTTGTCAATGTTTACGTTTTCATCGGCAATTTTAACACATCTTCTAAAATTTATAGTCATAATTTCTTCCGAATCTATGTTTAATATGCTATTATTTATAATTTATTACTTATTTTGGTCTTGCACTTTCCTAAATTATAATATTCTTCATACAACTTACTACAACCGTTCGAACATTTCAATTTTGTCACGAACTTGAACAGTTCTAAGTAAAGGCCATGTGTCAACGCCAGCAACAAGGCATTAGCTACAATAACAATATTTCAGTCAACTTAGCTTGATCATGTCCTCTTCTAGCTTCTTCATCTTATCTTCACTCTTGGTCTCTTGATCCCTGGTCAATTCCAACACCATATATCTGTATCTACATTGCAAACCCAAGACATCCATTATGTCTACTTTTAATTACCATCGAATTCTTTTATGTAATAGTATATTCTGTATATTAAATTGCAATTGTAGTGTTATCACAAACATAGATCTGTGCTTCTCCATTAATTTAATTGGTCTAGTCACAAACCATATTTATACACTATGTTTTGTGTCTACTTAAGAGATGCTAAACATTAATTTACTTCAGTCTATCAAGTTGTCTGGGTCTACACTGCCCGAACCTTATTATGATTCATCTCATACCAGTATTATATCTATTTACAGCTCCAATATTTACTATTTTAATTTTGTCGTAAACTTGACAAATTTTCAAATCATCTATGAAACATTATATTTCTAGTCCAATCAACAATTCTTGAGTTTGCATTTGCATTTCAGCAGTCCCACAATCCCATACATGCAATCAACCAACCTGTTGTACCAATTAAAACATTTAGAACACTTAGATTTTACAAGAAATTTGGCCAGCTTTAAAACTCTATACCATGTTAAAATTGATCAAACAATTGCCAATTTTTGGGTTTACATGTACGTTACATTACACTACATCTTCCTGCGATATTATTTTCTCCATCTTACATTCCATTTAGTACTTATAAATTTTGTTGTAAAGTTAAGACAATTATATCAATTTTCAAATATTTCATAAAAAGTTATTTCTTCGACCAAACAGCTACATTTTAAAGTCTACTCAATCATCTCCTTCTATAAATTGGTCACATTTATACATACAGCCCATAAACTGCAAAATGTTGCATTTTTCAATTCTGTCGATAGCTAACATGACAACACATTTTTATCGGAATTTTTTTTNATAAACTGCAAAATTTTGCATTTTTCAATTCTGTCGATAGCTAACATGACAACACATTTTTATCGGAATTTTTTTTTAAGTAGATTCAAATTCTTACTATTCCAATTTATTATACTGGTCTATATTTGAATATGACTATGCTTAANTTTTTTTTAAGTAGATTCAAATTCTTACTATTCCAATTTATTATACTGGTCTATATTTGAATATGACTATGCTTAATAATTCGTAAATCTCCGCCAATTATTGTTAATCGGAAATTATATGAGTCGTACTTGTCAATGTTTACATTTTTATAGGCAATTTTAAAAAATCCTATAGAATTTGTAGAGTCATAATTTCTTCTGAATCTATATTTAATCGGCTTTTATTTATAGTTTATTACTGATTTTGGTTTCGCACTTACAGAAATTCTGATATTCTTCATACTTGGTGTCTGTTTACTTTGATGTTCCAACACGAATTTTCATATGTTGTTTTCTCGTTCAGTTCTTGAAGAATTCTTATGCATTCTTTTACACATCTTCCCCAGGCCCGGCACAACAATATCCCGCACAGTTTCACATATTCTTAGATGTAATAATTAAAATATGAGCGAAATCCCCCCCCTCCCCGACAGAACACACTACTCAACCACACCAGACATCACCATAGAGTTGTCCGTTAGGACAGTGCGGCGAACATNGACCGACTCGAGTGCCTTTACTAACAGCACGACATCGCCTGCAGCGCCTCTCCTGGGCTCGTGATAATATCGGTTGGACCCTAGACGACTGGAAAACCGTGGCTTGGTCAGATGAGTCCCGATTTCTGTTGGTAAGAGCTGATGGTAGGGTTAGAGTGTGGCGCAGACCCCACGAATCCTTGGACCCAAGTTGTCAACAAGGAACTGTGCAAGCTGGTGGTGGCTCTATAATGGTGTGGGCTGTTTTTACATGGAATGGACTGGATCCTCTAGTCCAACTGAACCGAACATTGACTGGAAAGGGTTATGTTCAGCTACTTGGAGACCTGAACGTCGGTAAGTACCTGTTCATGTACCCAAACAACGATGGACTTTTTATGGATGACAATGCACCATGTCACCAGGCCACAACTGTTCGCGATTGGTTTGAAGAACATTCTGGACAATTCCAGCGAATGATTTGGCCACCAAGATCGCCCGACATGAATCCCATCGAACATTTATGGGACA
>NQII01000199.1:379356-414634 GCA_002778355.1 Clitarchus hookeri | reverse complement strand
GGGGTCATGTGACCCCCTGACAATCTGCTGCAGGGGTCAGTTTCTCACGAGTAATAATAAACCCGCACTGTAATCACGACTTTTGTGGTTAAACTAATAACGTACGTAAAGACAAATTTGAGTATTGTCTTCAAATATGCTAAGTAGTAGAATGCTGCAGTATTTATAGAATTTGTATGATCTTATATTCACTTATAAACGATATAAATGATGACGTTAAAATGGGGGGAAAAAAATTATACTTATGTATTATGTAAGTTTTGAGTAAGCCCCAATAAGTTAGTAAGATTTTGCTGCAATATTAAAATATTTGCTAGTGTTAATTTTAAATTAAAATACATGTTATATAAATTTTTAAAGTCTTGACCTTTGACCTCTTAAGGATCTGTGGCAGGGAGAGACACCGCTGTATCCACAGAAGCAGCCGTAAACAGGACTGGACTGCCTTCAGAACCGTCAACAAATAGCGTACTCGCTCGTGAGACAGACTATATACACTGAAGAGCCAAAAAAACTGGTACACCTGCCTAATATCGCGTAGGGCCCCCCGAGCACGCAGAAGTGCCGCAAGACGACGTGGCATGGACTCGACTAATATCTGAAGGTATGCAGGAGGCAATTCACACCATGAATCCTGCAGGGCAGTCCACAAATCCAATCTGCGCCAATTTGAGAAAGGGTTGCACGTCTGTCACGTTTAATGATTCTCGTCAGTCGTCGTTTGTCCCGTTCTTTCACGATCTTTTTCCGGCCGCAGCGATGTCGAATATGTGATGTTTTACCGGATTCCCGATATTCACGGTACACTCGTGAAATGGTCGTACGCGAAAATCCAAATTTTATCGCTACCTCGGAGATGCTATGTCCCATCTCTCGTGCGCCGACTATAACACCACGTTCAAACTCACTTAAATCTTGATAACCTGCCATTGTAGCAGCAGTAACCGATCTAGCAACTTTGCCAGACGCTTGTTGTCTTATATAGGCGCTGCCGACCGCATCGCGTTACTCTGATTGGGTCCATACCTCTGTTATTTGCATACGCACGCGTATACCAGTTTTTTTTGGCTCTTCAGTGTAGTCCATTCATGGTCACTTCCAACTTTTCTGAAGCCCTCTTCAAGTTCTACTTCCACGATATTCCTCCGCTTCCTGCAAACAAAGCTTATCCGAGTCTAGACAATTACACCAAAGGGACAACGCACCGCATTCGTGCGCACTCAGTGTAATGCTATTTTGCATAAGAACTATTTCTCACTAAGCATTGCCAAACACCCATTTCCTCACAATTTTAATTCATAATAACAATAGTTGAAGTATAATAACTTATAAATAAAATTGCAATTTAACTATAAATAACACAAGTATAACACACTTGTGATACGCAACATAGTTAGGAAACAACTAAACCGCGAACAGACTATATGTATACCGCGTAATGTGTCCAGAGGCGGTTGCGCGGTCAGAAGCAGACGGACACGCGCCTCACACGTGGACGCTGTCTCGGACGACGCGTGCTGTTTGCCCAACCTCGTCGCCGCCGCTGTTGTGTCTCCTCCTGGGTCAGGGGCCATCTCCCACGAACCGCGGCGGCACCCGATAACCACTCACTCCCCCTCCGCCCACTTCTCCCGCGACGGTCCGCGCTACACGCACCACTCTCGCTTCAAGAGGGCAACCTTTCCCCACCACACGGTAGTCTTGGTTTCCTTCCTTGTTTATATTAAAAAAAAAAAAAAAGACAATTCCCAAAGAACCCCTTTGCCTAGGAACCGCCTGTATCTCGCGAAGAGATTTCCGGTTTCCGGTTACGTCTCTAATGATATGGCCGCCAGCGAGACGCCAAGTCCCACCTACCAGCTAACTATTCGAGAACCTCGTCAACATTATTTGCATACACATAGAGGAAAGAAGATCATTAGTTATGTCGGTAACTTCTTGTCCGCCTAACGAAGATAATTTATAGAATTTCAGTGATTCGAATCTTCGGGATTTCCTTTTGTGTATTTCGATTTGCTAGATTATTTGCGTTATGGGACACGTTGGCGGCTGCTTTTGTCCACATGAAAAAAGAAGTTACAGACATAACTAATGAGTCTACTTTTTTCTACATGAGTGGAAATGCTTCTATGATGCATGGTCATGGGGCAACATCCAATCAGAGCAGAGTATGTAATTTTCGACAAAGATGTTTATTTAAAATGGAGGAACAGTTGTGCTGCAGAGACGAGGAAATGTCGATAGATACAAATTTGCAGGAAAAAAATAGGCGACAGTAGTAGTAGAAATTCTTAAAGGTTATCCGCCTATTTACAATCGCAAAAGCGAAGATTTTAAAGAAAAATATATAAAAAATGCCAATTATGGTAAATCACTGGCTTACTTGTAAAATCCATTTTATGTGTTTAAAAACAACATAACTTAAAAACATTTTGTCCAACACGCAACTGATGCCAGACTCATCGCAAAATTTCATTGGCAAAACATAATCTTTAACTTTCAACTGCGAATCTTCGTACAAGATTTCAGGTCATGTGGAATTTATTTATTGGCAGTCCCTGCCATAGGCTGTTTAAAAGTTAATTGAACTCTTTTGAAATCAACCTTTTAAAAATGTCACTGCCCCTGCCTACTTGTATTTTTAACGGGTACACTGACTAGCATACTTCGAGTAAAGTTGGTAAAGGTGGAGGGAAATTAATTCCGTGTATTAATGCTGTATTAATAGTGTTAGGTAAATATTTATGGACACTGAGATTATTCATTTTGCTTTCTGATTTTTTAATGCTTATAAGTATAATAATTCGCTGATTTACAAAACATTTACTTTTCAAATAATTCAACTGTTTCTCTTGAAGTGATCGGGCCAATGACAGCGTTAATTTTACGTAAGGTGGAAGAATACACAATGGGCATGCAAGTAGATCTCAAACAGGGCTTTCAGAAGTGCTCAGTTTACCGTGGGCAACCTATATAGCCATGCTGGCTGACCACACAGTGTTGTGGTTATTTGGATTTTGCCGGACTCACAGCTGATCATTTAATTTCGAATGAGTAGTACTACATGAAATAATTTCGTCTCAATTAGCTGTGGAGAAATCAAGTTTCATTTGAAACAATAATCTACTACAAACTTATTTCTACTTCGTGACTACGAGGTATGCACTACAAACTTGAAATGTCAATCAGTGTTTCTTAGAAAGTTCCGAACAACAACAAAAAGTTATTGATTTGCTATTTCTACGACAAAAAACAAACCTTACACACTTCCATACAATTACAATAAAACGCACCCAGAAGAATGTCCGCACCATTTTGTTATAGACAAATACGTATCCTAGTTTTGGTCCTAAGCGAAGTATTCAAATGTGCAGTATACTCCTCTGCAAGACTACCGCGAACAATCACGCTATTCCATGGACGTCCCAAAGCGTGCTGCATTTCAATCTCTTCAAAACAGGTTGTTGTTAAAATAAACTGGTATGGCTCATTAAAGACTAACCTTATCCCACATGTTCGTATTAACATTCGTCCTTGCAGTCGCTTTCAAAACCGGTCCCGAAAATTTTGGGGGCACCTTCGACATACGATCGGCATTGAATAATAATAATGGCGTGTGGGGAGTGCACCCAGGGCAAGGCAACGCCCTCCGAGTGATGGTCTTTCAATCTGGGACCCGTAGGTGACCGTCATCCCCGAGCATGACAGAAATGAAACCCTAGAATGGAGCGGCGCTGGACGGGGGAAACGGGAGTACCCCGAGAAAACCCGCCGACAAGCGGCATCGTCCAGCACGATTCCCACATGCGAAGATCCGGGAGTGAACCCACCGGGGATCGAATCCGATCCGCCGTGGTGGGAGGCGAGCGCCCTGGACACTACGCCACCGCTGCCCCGGCATTGAAAAAAGAAGTACTGCGCTTTTTATAGGACAGCTAGTCGCTTCTTACAGTGAAGGTCGACACAATGGTGTTGAGTAGTTCAGGTGATGCTAAGAAGAGCTGGCGGCGATATCGAAGCAGACAGCTAACTACTCTCTTACGCTGAACCACGCGTGTGTTGCATCAGTTCACCGCGCCACCTGAACACTGGGCGAACTACGGATCCAAGGTCACTCAGGCGTACCGAGGTTGCGAACTCCCAATTCAGATAAGCCATTGATATTTGTGTCGTTTTTAGACTTATAGTTAGATAAGTTAGGCATAAAAGACACCCCACCCCAGCTTCCTCCTTTCCCGATTAGCCCAACAGAATAAAGTCAGGAACGTTTCTTAGCGTAATTAAAAAGAAAACCATATCTACTTCACTCATAAACGAGATTTTATTTATGATACAACGTTGTGAACTGTTCAACGACGTGTATGATTTAATTGACAGAGAACTGAAGGATATTTATGTACCTGTACATTTCTGTAGTGCTTTGTATAATTAGCATGGATTCAAGGTGGTTAACAGCCATTTGAAGGCAGTTTGCCTCTTTTCATTCCCCCGGTACGCCTTATTCTACCATACAGAGGTAGTATAACATGGGGTATCGAGGTATAACTATACAGAATGTCCGAAAAGCCTTTCCCTGGTTACAAAATTTATTTATATATGCTATACGTAAGATAGAGATGTGAAACTGGTGGCAAAATGTTGGCAAACTAACGAAGTTTTTTGTTTCAACAGGACAACACATCAGTAAGTCTTCAGGTTAGCACGTAGCACATCTAGTCGATATTCAGTTTCGGCCCATACATCAGCCAACATCACAGGAGCGTGGAGGCCGAGTTGTCGGGCCATCATGACCAGTCCATCGTCCAGGAAACCCCAAGGGAGGCGGCAAACCGTCTTGTTGGAAAATGACATCTGGGCGATGCCCAAGCAGCCGAGGAACAGGATACAATTGTGACATGTGCAGAGCACTGGAGATGTGACGGTGCCCTCAGCGGAAAAGAATGGTCCGATAATTTTGTCATGCAAAAGCGCGCACCAAACATTCACCTTTGAGCTGAGTCTGGTGCACTCTTGACACCTCACCAGGGGGGAAGGGTTGCGTCTGGTGCACTCTGACGCCTCACCAGGACTGCGTCTGGTGCACTCTGACACCTCACCAGGGGGCTCTGAACCCCAAATAAGCACGTTATGCCGGTTCACTACACCACTAACAAAACAGTTAGCCTCGTCAAAAAAATGCAACACGTTTGAGATAGCCATTATCGCCCTCAACACGTGACAACATTTCGACAGCAGAGTCATACCGACACGTGGCGCCATTGGGGAACAAATACTGAACAATTTGCACTTTGTATGCACGAAACAATAAACATTTGTGTAATAACATATCACGAAGAGAACGTTTTGGCATCTGTAATTCACGCGAGGTCCTACGCATTGATTTGTCGGGACTTCGCAAAAAAAGACTCTCCCAATGCTTCCACTCTTTCAACTCGGATTAATGGTCGGCGAGTTCTCGGTAAGTCAGCAACAGATCCTGTGTTCTTGAACTTATCACTCAACGATTTAACGCTCTTAACATCAGGCGGCATCTTTCCACACATTGTCAAATTTCCTCTGCGCTGTAACTGGTGACGTCTCGTGGTACCAGACGAACACAACCGAGCTTTATCCTGATTTGTAAACATGTCAGGTTTCCTGGACACTGCAACTGTTTCGCTACAGCCACGTTACTGAAACCTGCAGCAAAAAACTTGGTTAGTTTGCCAATATTTTGGCACCAGTTTCACATCTCTATCTTACGTATAGCATATATAAATAAATTTTGTAACCAGGGAAAGGCTTTTCGGTCATTCTGCGTGTTAATAGTTGAGATATTGTTTCTTTAATGCAGGATAACGTAAATAACTGAAGGATCATAGTCTCGTTTCTATTTTCTTACAAGCTAAATCATTAACAAATCAAATAATTAAGTTTGACTAAAGGAACTGAGCCATACGTATAAGTTAACCTCTGCCAGAGCTGAATCACGAATATTGTGAAAGCGTGATACTGTACCTTAAAACAGTATTCTTCTTTTTCTTCTTGTTGGGACGGCTATTTTAATTTTAAAGCGGTAAGGGCGGTATTAATAAGCATATTAGGTGATTAAATTGTCCTTACGGCCAGCGAATTTGACCGATGTGCTGTCGTGAAGCCTGTGGCTACATTAATGTATGCCCCGTTCTATAATAATTATAGTATATAATGAGCTGATGTGCAATTTCAGACAAAAAATAGCGATGGGGTTATGTCGGGGATGCAGACGTGGATTTTATGAGAACATGTTGGGATATGGGAATGAAATGGAGATAACTAAATAAATAGGGCCTACTAAGCTTGTATGGCCTAAGTCGACATACCTAGGCGAAATATTTCGTTCTGCACCAAGATCAGCGCACTAGCATATCCAAGTCGCGATATATACTGACCACTATAACTTCGAAATTTAAAAAAAAATATTGTTTGCCTCACTTTGTCTAGATAAACAAAATTTACTGCAGGCTGCATTACATTTTACATGAAAGTAACAATAATAAAGGGTCGAATAGGTGTGTGTGTGTGTATGTGTATGTATATATATATATATATATATTGTACGCGGGTATATGCATATACATACACATATATTCCGCCCTTTATTATATATATATATATATATATATATATATATATATATATATACACACACACACACACACACGAGTATAAAATGTGTTGTACGTGGGTGTATATATATACACACACATACACATATATATATATATACACACACACATGAGCGCGAACATTAATCCATTTTTATACAATGCTCCATGCAATATAACAAATACATGTTTCTTGTGTCTGCTCATCAACGTGTAAAGTAGCAATGATTGTAGGTGTGTGCTTTGCCCCCTAAACCAACGTGATTTCTAAAAAAATTTACAGACGGGATTGTAAAGAGAACGAGGAAAGTGGGTGGCGCGGACCGAGTTTTAGCTGTTACGGTTATTCATTTGTTTTCTTTTTCCCGTGTCGAGTGTCGGGTTCGAAACCTGGCCACGCTATGTGCAGGAACTGTCGCGTGGGCGTGGAGTCGACCACGGGACTTGCAGTGTAGCCGTATTTTTTTTTCTTTCACGATACTACAAAAATTTAAGTTTCATAAAAATCAAGAATTTATCTATATGCCTAATTTGCCTGTGTTTCTCCAGACATACACTGCAGAGCCAAAAAAACTGATACACCTGACTAATATCCCGTAGGGCCCCCGCGAGCACGCAGAAGGGCCGCAAGACGACGTGGCATGGACTCGACTAATGTCTGAAGATATGCAAGAGGCAATCCACGCCATGAATCTTGCAGGGCAGTCCACAAATACAATCTGCGCCAATTCGAGAAAGGGTTGCATGTCTGTCACGTTTAATGATTCTCGTCAGTCGTTGTTTGTTCCGTTCTTTCGCGATCTATTTCCGGCCGCAGCGATGTAGAAATTTTGATATTTTACCGGATTACCGATATTCACGGTACACTCGTGAAATGGTCGTACGCGAACATCCAAATTTTATTGCTACCTCGGAGATGCTATGTCCCATCTCTCGTGCGCCGACTATAACACCACGTTCAAACTCACTTAAATCTTGATAACCTGCCATTGTAGCAGCAGTAACCGATCTAGCTGCCGACCGCATCGCGTTACTCTGATTGGTTCCATACCTCTGTTATTTTCATACGCACGCCTATACCAGTTTTTTTTTGGCTCTTCAGTGTATATAAAAGTAATTCTTATGAGTTATTTATTCAAAGTCATATAGTAGTATCTAAATGTATTAAAAAAGTTCAAGCAGAAGGAATTTTTTACCAGGTTTGTAGGCAATCGTACAAATAATTCCTGAGCTATGAAGTAGGCATATAAACAAAATTTGTTATCAATAACTTTCCAAAGTGGAGGAGTATTTAAGCTATTAGGCCTTACTTTGTGAATTCAACGCACACATTAGATACTTTAGCCCACAGAGATTGAGTTAAATCAATTTAATTGTATAGGCTGTTCACGGTAAAGTAAGCAGTTTTGAACTCAACCTTTGAAAAATATTGCTGCCACTACATGTGTCTTTTATAACGTGCACACTTACTGGTATGCTCCCAGTAAAGTTGGTAACGACGGAGGGAAAACTGTTCCTCGTTTTAACGTCAAATAGAAAGTGATCAAGAAACATTTGGGGGGAACAGGAATTATTTATTTAGCTTTCTGGGTTTTAAATGCGCATTAGTGTAAGAATTAGCAAATTTGTAAAATATATACTTTTCTTATAATTTCAGAGTTTCACTTGACGGAGGCATGAATAAAGTGCTCGGGCGCATGGCTATGTTAATTGTATATACTTTATGTTGGATGAATACACAATGTGAATACAAGTAGATGTTAAGCAGGGCTTTCAAAAGTGGTTAGTTTACCGCGAACGGACTTTACCAGCTTCACATATAAACATCACAAGTATAATAACGCCGCTATAAAAATAAGAGACTCGTTTATAAACATTTTAGGTGACCTTCCACAGTTAAGTTTTGCATGCATATAGTTGTGGAAATTAGTTCACAAGCTATTGAGATATAAATTTTAAGTATACATTTCTGTAAGCATTTTCAACATTGCTGTTGAAGGAGTTATCGGTTAGTTTATTTAATACATATAATAAAAACTGACAGCGTGCAAATATCAAAGTAATTGTTCCGAATTCATAACTCGTAATACAGGACGTAAAGGGGCAGCCATTTTGAAAATAAGTGATCTATTTCAAATTTTACTCAAATCCGTACTTTCTGTAATAATACTGCTGCACGGGTCCAAAATTTCCAGGGCACACATCCATAGACAAACAGACAGAAGACTATATCTTTTTGGAATGTGTTAATTTTCCCTCGTATTCAACTCTTTAGCGAATAGGAAAAATCATGGTTAAAGTACCAGTGTCTATTTTTATAACCAGCCCCCCACCCCTCACAAAATAATGTAAAGGAACTCTGGCTGCACCCTCGGATGGGAATGTAGTGAAGTGTGTGTTATTCAAGTACGTTAGTCGTGCTCTGATGAACGTCCCGCCATGAAGGAGGAGACTTTGAAGGGGAAAGGAAGACTACAAGCATGGTGGTGAGTCCTCGACGGAGCGGCCGTGACCCCTGCTCCCGGCAGGAGCAGACAGACCCCTGGAGGAGTCGCAACCTCCGGCCACAGACACTCGATCTAGTTCCTCATCAGGCCTCGCCCACGCACCGCTGCCACACGTCACTGGCTCACTCCGCCGACGGCCGGCGTTGTTTATATTTAGCCCGGAGACGGCGCCTCACACTCCACCACGCCGGTAGCCGACCACTTCTCATTCCTCTCCTCTACACCATTAAGGCTCCCGCCTACCTAGCCCTTTATCCCGCGCTAGAGGCCGAGAAGCGCGGGAGCGATAAGGGCGACATTACCACGCGCGTCAAGTGCGCCATCGCCGCTAATGCCAAGGCTCTGAACTGGTGCGCAGAGTTCTCGTCTCATTGCGTATACCTATGGCGGCAGTGTGTGAAGATATTTGAGAGCCTATAAGGGTGAAGTGAGATGAGTATGGAGAAGCGCCGGAATGTAAGGACAGGAGAAATGGGAGATCCCCGAGATAACCCGCCGACCAGCGGCATCGTCCGGCAAATGGTTCCCACTTGCAAATATGCGAGAGTGACCCGGCCGGGGATTGAACCCGGTTCGCCATGGTGGGAGGCGAGCAGTCTAACCGCTCAGCTACCCTGGCGCAATACATACCTATGGAACTTTCAACGTTTACAGTATTATTTTGTTGATGGAAAGTCTGTAGGAAGGTTCAGTGCAAGGTCGTTGAGTAGTATTGTATGGATCTGGCGCGTGTATTTTGAGCTACGGCGCTTTTAAAAAGCAGTTTTTAGTCGTTTTGGAGTGCTCTGAAATGGTGTTTCTAATGTGTGTGACGTCATGAATACACTAACAGCCCTCGCATGAAGTGTGTGTTCTTTTCTTAGATCGGCACATTGGATTCACGTTAAATAGTTTTGTAAAATAACGAGTATTTCGGGTAGGCGGGAGTTTTAAGCATTTTTCAAACCAAGCTTTGAAATATGTCACTGTCCCTAACTGCATGTGTGTTATCGGGCCACCGACCGGCATGCGCCCAGTAAAGTTGGTGACGACGGAGGGAAAGCAGTTCCATGTCTTAACGTGGAATTTAAAAGTGCTAGGCAAACATTTGTGATTTATTTGGCCCTCTGTTTTTCTTTAAAGCAGCTACGTG
Organism: Clitarchus hookeri; assembly: GCA_002778355.1. Lineage (NCBI taxonomy): Eukaryota > Metazoa > Arthropoda > Insecta > Phasmatodea > Phasmatidae > Clitarchus > Clitarchus hookeri. The sequence goes on along the minus strand of NQII01000199.1, from coordinate 404,369 downwards.
TAAAAACGAAAAAATTTGGAAAAATGTTTTTTTTTCTAATAGTGTTATAGTTTCACTTGGCGGGCGGGTGAATGGAATGCCCATGCCCCTCTACAATGTTAATTTTTACACGTGGCGGAAGAATACACAATGTGCGTTTAAGAACTTCTTAAGCAGGGCTTTCAAAAGTGCTCAACTTACAGCGAACAGCCTGAATCACCTTGCACTCCACTTACCTATATCTTATCTTCTCTTACAAACGTCGGGTTACCAGCATTGTGACGCTTACGGAATTTTCTTGAGTTAAAATACGGCGAGTTTACATTCACAAATAAACTCAAATAGTTAGAGCACATACCAAACACACTGAAATAATTTTGTAGCTTGCCAGTCTCAAAATAATATTAGTAAATATTCTAGAAGTTATCTCATTCAGACTGTATTTATTAAAACTATGTTACCTAAGTATCTTGTAAGACATACACTGCAGAGCCAAAAAAACTGGTATAGGTGTGCGCATGCAAATAACAAAGGTATGGAACCAATCAGAGTAACGCGATGCGGTCGGCAGCGCCTATATAAGACAACAAGCGTCTGGCAAAGTTGCTAGATCGGTTACTACTGCAACAATGGCAGTTTATCAAGATTTAAGTGAGTTTGAACGTGGTTTTATAGTCGGCGCACGAGAGATGGGACATAGCATCTCCGAGGTAGCAATAAAATTTGGATTTTCGCGTAGGACCATTTCACGAGTGTACCGTGAATATCGGGAATCCGGTAAAACATCAAATCTTCGACATCGCTGCGGCCGGAAAAAGATCGTGAACGAACCGGACAAACGACGACTGACGAGAATCATCAAACGTGACAGATGCGCAACTCTTTCTCATATTGGCGCAGATTCAATGCTTGGGCATCAACAAGTACCAGCGTGCGAACTATTCTACGGACCATCATTGATATGGGCTTTCGGAGCCGAAGGCCCACTCGTGTACCGTTGTTGACTGCACGACACAAAGCTTTACGCCTTGCCTGGGCCCGCCAACACCGCCATTGGACTGTTGATGACTGGAAACACGTTGCCTGGTCTGACGAGTCTCGTTTCCAATTGTATAGGGTGGATGGACGGGTATGGAGACATCCTCATGAATCCATGGACCCTACATGTCAACAGGGGATTGTTCAAGCTGGTGGATGCCCTGTCATGGTATGGGGCGTGTGCACTTGGCGTGAAATAATACCCCTGATACGTCTAGATACGACTCTGACAGGTGACAGATACGTAAGCAACCTGTCCGATCACCTGCACCCATTCATGTCCACTGTGCATTCCGACGGACGTGGACAATTCCAGCAGGACAATGCGACACCCCAAACGTCGAGAGTTGCTACCGAGTGGCTCCAGGAACACTCTTCTTACTTTAGACACTTTCATTGTCCACCTAAATCAACAGACATGAACATTATTGAGCATATCTGCGATGCCTTGCAACATGCTCTTCAGAAGAGATCTCCACCGCCTCGCACTCCTATGGATTTTGTGGACTGCCCTGCAGGATTCATGGTGTGAATTGCATGCTGCATACCTTTAGGTATTAGTCGAGTCCATGCCACGTCGTCTTGCGGCACTTCTGCATGCTCGGTAGGATGGGGNGGGGGGGGGGGGCTACACGATATTAGGCAGGTGTACCAGTTTTTTGGCTCTTCAGTGTATATATATTACGTATGTATGTAATAGACTTATATTCAATAATATAATCTAAAAATTGTAAAATAAGCACATCTGACACAGCAATAAAGAGAACTCATGTAGTGCAATGGTAATTTCAGGTGTGATTAGCTACTGATACTTTGCTACTTGCATGCTTCTTTTAGCGCTGCCTTGGAATTTTTTATTTCTTTCACATCTGGCCTTATCGTAGCATCGCTGTGAATAAAATATATTTTACTGGAAATATTTCTGGGGAGAGTTCTGAAGGTGCCGTGAAACCACTAAAAATTAAATGGATCCACATGATATAATTTGTAGGAAGCCAGTGCCAGTATATGAAGGTGTTATTAATCAGACTGCTGTAATTAAAAATGCTGATAATATAAATCTCTTATTACAGGGTTTGGTCAAATAGTTTATCTTGAGATATTTTAGTGATAAGATGTTAATATCGTTAAATATGTCGATATACAATAGGCCTATTTTTATTACATTAATATATAATAATTATGCATTATTTGTAAAACAAATAAAATAATGCATATGGATGGTTCACCTTAATACGAAGGCCTTCTGACCCGGGTGGGTGGGGGGCCCCTTATGTACCCGTTGTCCTTGAAATAAGACGTGAAATTAGACTCTAGACACAGCAGCGATGGAGTGAAAATAAGGTAGAAACGGTAGCACCCCAAGAACACCCGCTGGACTTCGGCAACATCCGCCACGTTTTACACATCCACAAATTGAGTGCCACCGCACCAGAAATAGACTCTGGATTGCTTTGTTTGGGTGACGATGCACTATTCTGGCGTCCAGCACTGCTTCGCAGAAAACTTGTAAACTTGTGGGGTTGCCGATGCTATTACATCCGCTGTGTTTTCCTGCACAAATAAAANTGCTTCGCAGAAAACTTGTAAACTTGTGGGGTTGCCGATGCTATTACATCCGCTGTGTTTTCCTGCACAAATAAAACTCGCTGTCTATAAAAGTCATTTTGGTTTTGTTTGATTTTAGGGCGGCCAGTTAGTTTCCGCTTGACGATCATTTGTTTATGATCGCTATAGGCGCTGAACTCATCTCGTCCGCCATATTTGTTTATGGTTGCCAGTGTGTGCTGGTGTCGTCCATCTTAATGACCACCAGGGTGCACTGGTGGCATCTGATGTAAGCTGCCTGTCGTCCACGTTCTTCTATTGCCCGCAAGGGGCGCTGATTACTGGCTCGACCGCCATATTTATTTCGACGTCTTGCTAGCGTGCGCTGGTCGGTTTGNTTTATTTCGACGTCTTGCTAGCGTGCGCTGGTCGGTTTGGGGCTTCGTGATTGGCCGTATGTACGGTCGAAGTATAGGTTGTTGTATGTGAGACTCTCACGCTTTGAATACTCCATTCACGGTCACTTCCAACTTTTCTAGAGCCCTGCTAAATTTCTACTTCCAGGGTATTCCTCCACCCAAAGCTTATCCAAGTCTAGAAAATTACACCAAACCGACTACGCGCTGCATTCGTGCGCACTCAGTATAATAATATTTTTAATAAGAATGATTTCTTACTCCCTGTTTTTATTAACATATATTATAAATTACATATTAAAATTCATAGAAAAATATGAGTAAAAGTTACATTTATCCAACAATTCGGTACTATTATAGCAACACAAATATAAAACACTTGTGATACTCAGGAGACAACCGAGCACGTCACACACGGGGTGATTTTTCAATGGTTTGATCCAAAAAGTGTGAAGAAACCGCGAATAGACTATATTCGTATTTATGGTAGGGGAACAGCATTTTTTTTTATAGTGCGGAGGAACCGAGTGGCGGCAACCAGTCACAAAGCTTCCAGCTTGGGTAATACATCGCCCGTCAACAAACGGTATTGTCAAGCGAAAGGCACGCAGAGTGCTCGGCGGTTATATCTCGCCATATGAAAGGAACACTGTAAATGTTCCAACTTTGCAAGGTGTTGCGACGTCTCATCAGGTGCCGGTACTGGGTTCGCGCCCAGGATAGCGCAGCGCCGTCTTATGGGCGGAATGTGTCACCTGTTGGTGTTTGAAACTGCCGGCTCGTTCTTACTTACGGTACGTCGGGTGTTATATAATGGCAGCTACACGGAGTTAGTTCATTGCTGTGCACGCTCGCGTCCGTTAACACACGGAGCGCGCTTAAGGGCTGTTATGTTAATTTAATTTACATGAAATGTTAACGTGACTTACAGTTTCTGTCCGGTAGAGGTTTGCGATATTTCCTTAGCTCCTCGGGAAAAAACGCGTCCACTGTTCACCGCGATGTTACGACAAAGTGAAGATCACCTGAAGTTGAATGAACATGGTTTTTATTTTACTACTATTCCTGACCTGGCCTTATTTACAGAATCACATAGATAACATGCACGAGAAGCAATGCAATCGTAGCGGAAGTAAACGAGAGATAAGATAGGCGTTATTTCAAGGTCATGGACTTGGAAAAATTTCGCGCATCTGTTTGTTATACATAAGTGAACGCGGCAACGCACAGCGGATCTAGTGTGTTGATGTTGCCGCCGGTGTTGAGGTTATGTTACAGCAAAATGAGAACCGCTGAACCGATTTATTTCAAACAAACTTTATTATCATTCATGCATTATACACAAGCTCCACGTGACCAAGAACATGCAAATTTCCAATGGTACCAATTAACTTCCTATAAATCCACATTTCATCTCCAAGCTCGAACTTTATCTTTATACGGGAAAACAGAACAGGCGATGAATATAAACTAATTACAGTAGTCTGATTAATAACACCTTCATATACTGGCACTGTATTCCTACAAATTATATCACGTGGATCCATTTCAGCCAAACTCGTAAACTTCGGGTTACCAGCATTGTGACGCTTACGGAAGTTTCTTGAGTTAAAATACGGCGTGTTTACATTCACAAATAAACTCAAATAGTTAACGCACGTACCACACACACTGAAATTATTTTGTAACTTCCCATTTCTCCCATTTACTGCAAAATAATACTCGCAGGAAATATCTGCTTGTTTACGTAACTCACTGACCTTATATATAATATATATGTATGTAATAGAATTATATTCAATAATATTGTCTAAAAATTGTAAAATAGGCACATCTGACACAGCAATAAAGAGGACTCATGTAGTGCAATGGTATTTCAGGCGTGATTAGATACTTGCATGTTTCTTTTAGCGCTGCATTGGAATTTTTTCTCTCTTTCGCTTCTGGCCTTATCTTCGCATCACTGGGAATAAAATATATTTTACTGGAAATATTCGTGGGGAGAGTTGTGAAGGTGCCGTGAAACGTAGAACGCCTTCCTAGGTGGTTGGAATAAGCGACTGGGAAAGCCACTGGCCTTACGCAAGTTCGCCGCTGATGACGTCGATACACTGCTGCCAATCTGACTGTGTACCTCCACTGTGGCGCCAGTCCGTGATAGTCTTCATGACACCTTGGTGTGTCACCCCGCCTCGCCATGCCTTTCATCCTCTTCCCGCCATTTGGTCCAGATAACACTCTTAAGGGGGTAGTATCCACTCCATCTTAGAATTTTCTTACAAATCTTCGTAATGAAAATGTATGACCAGAAATAAAAAAAAATCAAAACTAGACATGACATAGACGAGTACTTAACGAATTTTTGGAAATTTGTAGGGTTTCAATTATACCTGTATTTTCCCATGTTGGATTGAAGTTATTAAATAATTAGGTAATGTTTGATTACAGTTACTAGTGTGAAACTAATCGTGTAAGAATAATAAGTGGGATTTCAAAATAACTGTTAAAATGTTCCCTATGCCTTGACTAGCTTGGTTTTTAAATATTGACTCCGAAAATTAAGTTATGGAGGAAAATACGTAAATCCAAGATGGCAAGGGTACTTCCCGCTTAAGAGTATATGCGCACGACAGTTTTTCTTACGCGTTCGAAAAACAGAAGCAATGGAACTACATGGGCGACACCATAGGCCATTCATGGTTACTTCACACTTTTGTGAAGCCCTGCTAAAGTTATTCTTCCAGGATTATCCACCACCTCGCGCAAACAAAGATTAACCGAGTTAAAAAAATTACATCAAAGGGACAACGCACCGCATTCATGCGTACTCCGTGTAATACAATTCTGCATAAAAACTATTTATCAATACCAACACACTTATTTTCCCCTGTTTCATTAATATTCATTATAAATGAAATATTATAATTTGTAGATAAAATATAAGTAAGAGTTCAATTTAACCAATAATACGGTACTTTTATGTTAACACGAGTATAAAACGATTGTAATACACGACATCTATAAGAAACAACCAAACACCGTATGCATGGAGCGATTTTTCATTGACTTTATTCAAAAAGTGTGAAGAAACCGCGAATAAACTACAACACACATGGCTAGCGCCTAATCGCTCCTACGCGCGAGATATGCGGTATTCTCCGTCGGTGCTCCGTATATGCTAATTAGATCTGAAACGGCGGGACTTTATTACACGCGATGAGAGCCCGCAGAGTCAACTACGTCCATATGGTTATTCTTCTCTTTTACCTGTGAAGGAAAATTGCGCAGATAAGCTCTACAAACGAGATTTATTTCCATTCTCACGATTTTGTTTCTCTTTGAATACACTTAATATGATAAAAGCAAAACCCTACTGTCGTAGATAATTATTTTGTACTTTGGTTGCAAAAAAAGTTGTATTCTTAGAATATTTATCTACAGAGATGTGCGTAATCGCGCACACAACGAATAAAAAAACATTTTCGAGACTACTAACTTTTAAGGCCTTTCATGAGGTTGAAATAATTTTCAAAATTTTTTACAATATTACATTCTATTTCGTTGTGACATTAAGTCACGGCTGAAAAAAGTATGGCAACGGAAGGAAATGATTTTTAAAAAATAATTGAATAAGTTACAGGAATTTTAAGTTTTTATCTTTTCTTCGGACAAATCTCGAAATCGTGCAAAAGTAATACGTTAGACTGCAACTCGAAAAAATTGTTCCTGTTATTAAAATGTCACGCATAATGGTTCCTGCTCACATGACCGGAATACTTAACATCGAGGTCTTTAGAGCCGATGAGAGTGAAGCGAGTTGAGTATGGAGCAGCGCCAGAATGCAAGGGCAGGGAAACGGGATGTCCCCGACAAAACCCGGCGACCAGCGGCATTGTCCGGCTCGATTCCCACATTCGAAAATCCGGGAAGACCCCAAATTGATTAAGAGACTAAGGGATGGTGTGTAACGGCCATTAGGGCCATTCATTTAACATAACTAATAGTGGGGCCACCGCCCTTTACGATGGCACATTGATTCTCATCACATCTAGAATATTTTAGCAGACGTAATTTATGCCACCACCAATAAGTTAAAATTCAATGGTTTTGAAAAATTTAAATTCCGTAATTCTGCTATACTGTTAACATGCAGAGCAAAAATTGTATATTTTGTGAACATGTAATCTCACGGTAGCGATAAATCATCGGAATTTACTATATTTTTTACACTGACCTTCCACATAATTCACATTTTTTTGGTTTTACTGCGCATTAGCATTGCATATTTTTTGATGTGCTGCGTCAGTACTTGAAAGCCACCAACTTTCAGAAAAAAAAATGGCGAAATGCTTATTGCTACACTGTGGTAAGAAAATATTTGTCTTTGAATGTAATGAAAAATTAAAGTGAGAATCGTTAATTAGGAAAAAGTTATATTCTTGAGTGCGTAGTTCAAGTAAAGAATGTTAATTTCAGGATCACCGCTTTATTGGGTTCCGGTGAAGTAAATGACTCTAGAGATAATTCGTGTAGAGTATTGTTGATGCGTGACATTCTGTAGAGGGACAAAGTGCACTCGGCATCAGCGCTGAGGCTGCTGAATGAACAGATAACGTGGGATGGATTTGTGCGGCTGGGATCTGATAATGTTAAAAGTCGCAGTCTTTGTAGAGGCATTTACTGACGAACATAACTTATTCTGAAATTTGTTTTAGTTTACTGAGAAATAACGAACTGACTGCCCATAGATTATTTTACTTATTCTCAAGCTTGAGCACTAGCGCGTGGTACAAGTTGTTCGAGATATCGAGACAACTGTTTACTATACCGAAAGAAACACGCCGGACGAGAGAAGCGACAGCAGTTCATCAATGCTGGCATCGTTGTTCAGAAGAAGGCGCATGCTCCCCTGTGATTGGTTACGGACAACAGCGACATACTGAGCACATGCTATGGTCCATACGGTATAAGAAGGCCACTTTCTGACAGTCAGTGAGTGGCAACTTCACGTATACGGAACAAACAAAGTGCCATTTACAANGCTGATGCACGAACGAACAAAAGTTAAAATTACGTTGGCTATTCTGAGTGCACTGCCGATGCACATCACAAAAGCAGAAAATACGCGGATGAGAAAGAGTTCGTAGATTTATTAATACATTTTATTTTACAAGGTCACAAAACAATGGTTGTTAGTGTTAAAAACTAAAGTTCGTGATAATGTAGTTATGTATAGGTGTTCAAAATGAAATGTACAAGAGAACGATACGACGTGGAAAAGTTTTCTGAAGTTGTGCTAACTTCAGAAAGCTTTTTCACGTCGTATCATCCATCTCAAACCTCGCTATCAACACGTCCTTGATATAGGAGCGTCGCGTCTCACCGAACGAGAGAACGTGGCCGACGGCACAACATTCAGGACAGTTAGTGTCGCGCCTGGGAGGTCGGCCAGGATCATCCGCAGCAGTTCGTCAGCAGCTGGGGCGTGATCAGCAGCGGTGTCGAAGGAAGAAAGCTCCTTCGAGAGACTAACGGCGGNTGCTTCGCAGAAAACTTGTAAACTTGTGGGGTTGCCGATGCTATTACATCCGCTGTGTTTTCCTGCACAAATAAAAATCGCTGTCTATAAAAGTCATTTTGGTTTTGTTTGTTTTTAGGGCGGCCAGTTAGTTTCCGCTGGACGATCATTTGTTTATGATCGCTATAGGCGCTGCACTCATCTCGTCCGCCATATTTGTTTATGGTTGCTAGTGTGTGCTGGTGTCGTCCATCTTAATGACCACCAGAGTGCACTGGTGGCATCTGATGCAAGCTGCCATCTTTGTTTACGGCCGCTAGAGTGCGAGGGTGTCATCCACGTTCTTCTATTGCCCGCTAGGGGCGCTGATTACTGGCTCGACCGCCATATTTATTTCGACGTCTTGCTAGAGTGCGCTGGTCGGTATGGGGCTTCGTGATTGGCCGTATGTACGGTCGAAGTATAGGTTGTTGTATGTGAGACACTCGCGCTTTATATACTCCATTCACGATTACTTCCAACTTTTCTGGAGCCCTGCTAAATTTCTACTTCCAGGGTATTCCTCCACCCATGCAAACAAAGCTTAGCCAAGTCTAGAAAGTTACACCAAACGGACTACGCGCTGCATTCGTGCGCACTCAGTCTAATGATATTTTTAATAAGAATGATTTCTTACTCCTTGTTTTTATTAACACGTATTATAAATTAAATATTAAAATTCATAGAAAAAATATGAGTAAAAGTTACATTTATCCAACAATTCGGTACTATTATAGCAACACAAATATAAAACACTTGTGATACATGGTATACTCAGGATACAACCGAGCACGACACGCATAGGGTGATTTTTCAATGGTTTGATCCAAAAAGTGCGAAGAAACCGCGAATAGACTATATTCGTATTTATGGTAGGGGAACAGCATTTTTTTTTTTATAGTGCGGAGGAACCGAGTGGCGGCAACCAGTCACAAAGCTTTCAGCTTTGGTAATACATCGCCCGTCAACAAATGGTATTGTCGAACGAAAGGCACGCAGAGTGCTCGGCGGTTATATCTCGCCATATGAAAGGAACACTGTAAATGTTCCAACTTTGCAAGGTGTTGCGACGTCTCATCAGGCGCCGGTACTGGGTTCGCGCCCAGGATAGGACAGCGCCGTCTTATGGGCGGAATGTGTCACCTGTTGGTGTTTGAAACTGCCGGCTCGTTCTTACTTACGGTACGTCGGGTGTTAGATAATGGCAGCTACACGGCGTTAGTTCATTGATGTGCACGCTCGCGTCCGTTAACACACGGAGCGTGCTTGAGGGCTGTCGTTTTAATTTAATTTACGTAAAATGTTAACGTGACTTACAGTTTCTGTCCGGTAGAGGTTTGCGATATTTTCCTAGCTCCTCGGGGAAAAACGCGTCCACTGTTCACCGCGATGTTACGACAAAGTGAAGATCACCTGAAGTTGAATGAACATGGTTTTTATTTTACTACTATTCCTGACCTGGCCTTATTTACAGAATTACATAGATAACGTGCACGAGAAGCAATGCAATCGTAGCGGAAGTAAACTAGAGATAAGATAGGCGTTATGTCAAGGTCATGGACTTGGAAAAATGTTGCGCATCTGTTTGTTATACATAAGTGAACGCAGCAACGCACAGCGGATCTAGTGTGTTGATGTTGCCACCGGTGTTGAGGTTATGTTACAGAAAAATGAGAACCGCTGAACCGATTTATTTCAACCAAACTTTATTGTCACTCATGCATTATACACAAGCTCCACGTGACCAAGAACATGCAAATTTCGAATGGTACCAATTAACTTCCTATAAATCCACATTTCATCACCAAAATCGAACTTCATCTTTATAAGGGAAAACAGAACAGGCGATGAATATAAACTAATTACAGCAGTATGATTAATAACACCTTCATATACTGGCGCTGTCTTCCTACAAATTATATCACGTGGATCCATTTCAGTCAAACTCGTAAACATTGTGTCGCTTGTAGCTTCCCATTTCTCTCATGTACTGCAAAATAATACTCGCAGGAAATATCTGCTTGTTTACGTAACTCACTGACCTTATATACAATACATATGTATGCAATAGACTTATATACAATAATATAGTCTAAAAATGGTCAAATAGGCACATCTGACACAGCAATAAAGAGAACTCATGTATTGCAATGGTATTTCAGACGTGATTAGCTACTGATACTTTGCTACTTGCATGTTTCTTTTAGAGCTGCCTTGGAATTTTTTCTTTCTTTCACTTCTGGCCTTATCTTCGCCTCACTGGGAATAAAATATATTTTACTGAAAGTATTCCTGGGGAGAGTTGTGAAGGTGCCGTGAAACGTAAAACGCCTTCCTAGGTGGTTGGAATAAGCGACTGGGAAAACCACTTGCTTTACGCAAGTTCACCGCTGATGACGTCGATACACTGCTGCCAATCTGACTATGTACCGCCACTGTGGCGCCACTCCTCGATAGTCTTCATGACACCTTTGTGTGTCACCCCGCCTCGCTTAGCCTTTCATCATCTTCCCGCTATTTGGTCCAGATAACACTCTTAAGGGGGTAGTATCCACTCCATCTTCGAATTGTCTTACAAATCTTCGTAATGAAAATGTATGACCAGAAATAAAAAATCAAAGCTAGACATGACATAGAGGACTACTTAACGAATTTTTTTTTAATTTGTAGGGTTTCAATTATACCTGTATTTTCCCATGTGGGATTGAAGTTATTAAATAATTAGGTAATGTTTGATTACGGTTACAAGTGTGAAACTAATCGTGTAAGAATAATAAGTGGGATTTCGAAATAACTGTTAAAACGTTCCCTATGCTTTGACTAGCTTGGTTTTTGAATATTGACTCCGAAAATTAAGTTATGGAGGAAAATACGTAAATCCAAGATGGCAAGGGTACTTCCCCCTTAAGAGTATATGGGCCGACAGTTTTTCTTACGCGTTCGAAAAACAGAAGCAATGGAACTACATGGGCCATTCCTTGTTACTTCACACTATTGTGAAGCCCTGCTAAAGTTCTTCTTCCAGGGTTTTCCCCCGCCTCACGCAAACAAAGATTAACCGAGTTAAAAAAATTACATCAAAGGGACAACGCCCCGCATTCGTGCGTACTCCGTGTAATACAATTCTGCATAAGAACTATTTATCAATACCAACACACTTATTTTCCCCTGTTTCATTCATATTCATTATAAATGAAGTATTATAATTTGTAGATAAAATATAAGTAAGAGTTCAATTTAACCAATAATACGGTACTTTTATGTTAACACGAGTATAAAACGATTGTAATATACGACATCTATAGGAAACAACCAAACACCTTATGCATGGAGCGATTTTTCAATTACTTTATTCAAAAAGTGTGAAGAAACCGCGAATAAACTACAACACACATGGCTAGCGCGTAATCGCTCCTACGCGCAAGATATGCGGTATTCTCCGTCGGTGCTCTGTGTATGCTAATTAGATCTGAAACGGCGGAACTTTATTACACGCGATGAGAGCCCGCAGAGTCAACTACGTCCATATGGTTGTTCTTTTCTTTTACCTGTGAAGGGAAATTGCGCAGATGAGCTCTAAAAATGAGATTTATCTCCATTCTCACGATTTTGTTTCTCTTTGAATACACTTAATATGATAAAAGCAAAACCCTACTGTCTTAGATAATTAATTTATACTTTTTCTGGCAAAAGAGTTGTATTCTTAGAATATTTATCTACAGAGATGTGCGTGATCGCGCACACAACGAATAAAAAAAACATTTTCTGGACTGCTAACTTTTAAGGCCTTTCATGAGGTTGAAATAATTTTCTACAATTTTTTACAATATTACATTATATTTTGTTGTGACATTAAGTCAAGGCTGAAAAAAAGTATGGCAACGGAAGGAAATTATTTTTTAAAAAAAGAATTGAATAAGTTACAGGAATTTTTTAAGTTTTTATCTTTTCTTCGGACAAATCTCGAAATCGTGCAAAAGTAATGCGTTAGACTGCAACTCGAAATAATTGTTCCTGCTATTAAAATGTCACGCATAATGGTTCCTGCTCACATTACCGGAATACCACTTGTACAATTTTGTGTAAATTTATTGAGTGAGTGGAGAGATTTGTATGGCTCTTAGCATCGAGGTCTTTAGAGCCGATGAGAGTGAAGCGAGTTGAGTATGGAGCAGCGCCAGAATGCAAGGGCAGGGAAACGGGAGATCCCCGACAAAACCCGCCGGCCAGCGGCATCGTCCAGCTCGATTCCCACATTCGAAAATCCGGGAAGACCCCAAATTGATTAAGAGACTAGGGGATAGTGTGTAACGGCCATTAAGGCTATTAATTTAACATAACTAATAGTGGGGCCACAGCCCTTTTTCGATGGCACATTGCTTCTCATTACGTCTAGAACTTTTTTGCAGACGTAATTTATGCCACCACTAATAAGTTAAAATTCAATGGTTTTGGAAAATTTAAATTCCGTAATTCTGCTATACTGTTAACATGCAGAGCAAAAATTGTATATTTTGTGAACATGTAATCTCACGGTAGCGATAAATCATTGGAATTTACTATATTTTTTACACTGACCTTCACATCATTCAGATTTTTTTTTGTTTTACTGTGCATTAGCATTGCATATTTTTTGATGTGCTGCGTCAGTGGTTGAAAGCCACCAACTTTCAGAAGAAAAAAAAAATGACAAAATGCTTATTGCTACACTGTGGTAAGAAAAGCTTTGTCTTTGAATGTAATGAAAAATTTAAGTGAGAATCGTTAATTAGGAAAAAGTTATATTCTTGAGTACGTAGTTCAAGTAAAGAATGTTAATTTGAGAATCACCGCTTTATTGGGTTCCGGTGAAGTAAATGACTCTAGAGATCATTCGTGTAGAGTGTTGTTGATGCGTGACATTCTGTAGAGGGACAAAGTGCACTCGGCATCAGCGCTGAGGCTGCTGAATGAACAGATAACGTGGGATGGATTTGTGCGGCTGGGATCTGATAATGTTAAAAGTCGCAGTCTTTGTAGAGGCATTTACTGACGAACATAACTTATTCTGAAATTTGTTTTAGTTTACTGAGAAATAACGAACTGACTGCCCATAGATTATTTTATTTATTCTCAAGCTTCAGCACTAGCGCGTGGTACAAGTTGTTCGAGATATCGAGTCAGCTGTTTACTATAACGAGAAAAACACGCTGGGCGAGAGAAGCGACAGCAGTTCATCAATGCTGGCATCGTTGTTCAGATGGAGGCGCATGCCCCTGTGATTGGTTTCGGACAACAGCGACATACTGAGCACGTGCTATAGTCGGTTCACGACTGGAAGAGACTTTCTTGAAGCCCTGCTAAAGATCTACTTTCAAGCCCATTTCATATCATTCCGCCAAAGATAATCAAACATTGCCATGACAGTCACATGGCAATGTTTACATTCCACTGTGTGTGTGTGTACATGTGTTCGTACATGCACGTACCCATTATAAAAGTCATGTATATATTATTAATGGATATTCCACAAGCGTAAAGTTTTTAATCTTGAGAATTTCACACAAAAGAATATGCGATGCCAGCGAAAAACATTTCATTCTATAAACCCAAAATGCGAGTATTTTGATGAATCGATAGTTGTTGTCAATTTACAATCGATTGTTAGTGACTTTCGATAAATTCCCGTACATCGAAGGCAAGATCTTCAGTATTGATCGAAATTGCTACAGACGTTAAAATGGCGTGGTGGTATACTGAGTCGGATGTTTCGCGCAAATGTAAAACGTTATTTAAAAATTGTTGTGACGGTTTTCGACAGGACGGCAGAGTTTGCGAGTGAAAGATTCTACATCTTCGACAATGTGAAAACAATTCTTATGTGCAAATACTGCAACGTTAGAATAGAGTGGCAAAGGAAAGACACGTGCACGAAACACATAAAAACAAAAGAAATTAGAACTGAAAGTGAGCACAAATTAAAATCATACGTTATTAAAAACCAAATAATAAAGAGCGGATATTAGTAAAACAAGACAAATAAATGAATTATTATAGGTTAAACCAGATAACCGCACAAATTCTCTGGCACGTGTGTCAACAACACAAGGAACGAAGGTTAGTAAACAAATGGCAGTGTTACTTTCACCTTGAGCGTGATCATGTGACTATGCAAGAAACGTTGAAATCTAAATACGTTAGCATCACGTCATTAATAATTGGCATAACAAGATACGAGTCTTTTTGACACCCATTTGTAAGCGATAATTTAACAATTACGTTAAAACTTTGAAACTATTTCCTCTCTTTGTGCTGGCAACCTAACGGCATAACTATATCCGCGCTCGCCGCTGTTTGTAATGTTATATGCATGTCGCTAATGGCTAGGGTGTTTTTTCATAGGTTGATTTTCAAAAGTTTCTTCCAGTCGTGAACCGACTATAGAAGCGTCGCGTCGCGCCGGACGAGAGAACGTGGCCGACAGCACGACAGTCAGGACGGACTAGAGTTAGTGTCGCGCCTGGGAAGTCGGCCAGGATCATCCGCGGCAGTTCGTCAGCAGCTGGGGCGTGATCAGCAGCGGTGTCGAAGGAAGAAAGCTCCTTCGAGAGACTAACGGCGGCGTTCTGCTTCAGTTTCAGCGATGATCTTTTTCGAGTGGATGGCGTCGACAAAGCGGGCGACACCTTCCGTATTGCGTGCGGCAGCGGCACAAGGGACAAACACTTTGAATCACAGCGTGCAAAGCCAAAGCCGCCTATAACGTGTGTTCGCTTCTGGTGTTAGTACATGGGAACTGAAAACCATCCAGGCCGTTGCGCTTTGATTGAAGGATGTCCAACATGGCAGTGTCTGCAAACCCAGTTTTCTTTCCTAGTTCTTTCAAAAATCCCCTGGCCAGTCGCGCTTATCAGACATGTCTCCCGTCCGGCAAGCGTGGAACTGGACTGGATGGTCTTCGAGACAGTCGACAACCTGTGCCCAATCCTACCAACAAGTGGAATGTGCAAGGAACTCCACGCGGAATGAATTTCGTCAATGATACGTTCGTTTCAATGCAGTAGTTGCTGCTAGATGATTGCACGTTGCGTACTGAAAAAAAAAAAGATCTCTTCACGTTCTCTATAGACTGTACGTGCGAAAGAGTTCTCGTGCGAACGAATGTGCCCGGAGTTGTGTTTGTGTGAATAATGTTTTCATGTCGTGGGACAAGGGCCTCATGGTGATCTTTTTCAATTTTCAGTAGACTACTTTCATATACGTTCATAGTACACAAAATACTCAAACAAAACTGTAGTGGTTTTGTACCCACTTGCCAACTAATCCGCGAAAAGTGGTCACAAAATTATAATAACTAATTGCTGCAAAAAAAATCCTTACAAAGGGGAGAGAGTAATGTAATAAATATCCACTCATTGCCATAGAAAAGTCGCATCCAGAAGGAGACGTCAAAATGGAATGAAACGAGGCATAGGCAAAAGGGACAAATGTATAGAAGTTTCACGATAAAGTGAGCACTCTTAAAATCAACCTAAAAAAAACTACTGCCCGTAACAGTATATATTTTAACATAAGCAATAGTCTCAGTACTCACAGCTAAGTTGGCAGCGAACTACGAGAAGTAGTTCCATGCTTTAACATTTACTAGCCGTAAAGTTAAACATGTTTGACATCTGAAATTCATTTTCTTTTTGTTGTATGCTGATAAGAATAAACTTTGGGGTAATTGTAGCACATTTATGTTTCTAATTCTTTCAGATAATCGCCTGTCTGAAGCAACGTCCAAGTCAGCTGTTTTGTTGACACACGAGCGCGGGCCGGAACATAACAAAACAATGA
The DNA here is from genome assembly GCA_002778355.1 of Clitarchus hookeri. Taxonomy (NCBI): domain Eukaryota; kingdom Metazoa; phylum Arthropoda; class Insecta; order Phasmatodea; family Phasmatidae; genus Clitarchus; species Clitarchus hookeri. The sequence continues at coordinate 388,013 of NQII01000199.1, read as the reverse complement.
AACAGCTAAACTCGCATCAGCCAGGTGATTATCTGAACAAATTATAAACATAAATGTGTTACAATCACGCCAAATTGTATTGTCATCTGCGTACAACAAAAATAAACTTAATTGCAGATGACAAAAATTTTAACTTTATGACTAGTAAGATGTAAAACATGGAACTATTTCTCGTAGTTCGCTACCAACTTAACTGCGAGTATTGCGGTCATTGCTTTCGTAGGAGTGCAACGGTGGGATAAACTGGAGTACCCTGAGAAAACCCGCAAATCAACGTCAAAGTCCGTCCACGTTTCCCACATGCGATGAACCAGGTGTAAAACCGCCGGAAATCCAACCAGGTTCGTTATGGTGGAAGGCAAGCGGTTTTATCACTGCCCGCAGCCCCACAGAAGGACCATCTAGTACGTCGGCTTCTCACAGTGGCGACCTCGGTTTGATCCCCACTAATCTCTGAGGAACTGGATGGATGGAAAAATTGAAGAAATGGGCATTCACATAGGAATTGAAACTATTATGGAAAACAAGCAATTCTTACAAGAATGGAATAAATCCGTCACAAAAATTGGCAGGAGACTTGAAGATTTTGATAAATGGAATCGGCGAATTTCTGATGACCCATAATGGGATACTCACGTAAAGGCCCACAAATTGTGATAAGTCGGAGTATTCCAGATTGGCGAGGAGGACATGTTTTTAAGAGAGAAAACCGGTAGAATACCGAGTAACGGCAAGAAAGAAAAGTGAATGGCCCGAAGAGACCAAGAGGAGAAAGTGCCGTGCACTGCCTTACTCATCAGAGTACAGATGCAATGCGGGAGGATGGAGGGTGTGTTGGCCTTCGGGCCTTAAAANTCAGAGTACAGATGCAATGCGGGAGGATGGAGGGTGTGTTGGCCTTCGGGCCTTAAAAACCTGATCCCCACTGATCTACTGTAAGTCCGGACATTTTCACGTAAAGAAACGTGCAGAAGTCTGCGAATTCCTTCTGGATTCTCCTGCCTCCCCAATCACTGCATCCCGTCTCAGCTGCACTTTATGGACATGTCTCGAGGAGACAAGACACCTACGAGTGTGATCTCACAGCTCCGTCACTTGGTGTGTGTCACCACATTACAGTTGATGATGTGTTACCTCTTGAGTTCTCGGCATTCACTCAAGCGACGCTGGATAAAAAAAAACCACGAAAATGACCGCCCGGGTTTATCAGCGCNAGCAGTTCGTCAGCAGCTGGGGCGTGATCAGCAGCGGTGTCGAAGGAAGAAAGCTCCTTCGAGAGACTAACGGCGGCGTTCTGCTTCAGTTTCAGCGACGATCTTTCTCATGTGGATGGCGCCGACAAAGCGGGCGACACCTCCCGCCGTGCGTACGGTAGCGGCACAAGGGACAAACACTTTGAATCACAGCGTGCAAGGCCAAAGCCGCCTATAACGTGTGTTCGCTTCTGGTGTTAGTACAGGGAAACTGAGAACCATCCAGGCCGTTGCGCTTTGATTGAAGGATATCCAACATGGCAGTGCCTGCAAAACCAATTGTCTTTCCTAGTTCTTTCAAAAATGCCCTGACCAGGCGCGCTCATCAGACATGTCTCCCGTTCTGCATACAAGGAACTGGACTGAATGGTCTTCGATACCGGCGACAACCTCTGCTCAATCCTACCAACAAGTGGAATGTGCAAGGAACTCCACGCGGAATGAATTTCGTCAATGATACGTTCGTTTCAATGCAGTAGTTGCTGCTAGATGATTGCACGTTGCGTACTGAAAAAAAAAAGATCTCTTCACGTTCTCTATAGACTGTAGGTGCGAAAGAGTTCTCGTGCGAACGAATGTGCCCGGAGTTGTGTTTGTGTGAATAATGTTTTCATGTCGTGGGACAAGGGCCTCATGGTGATGTTTTTCAATTTTCAGTAGACTACTTTCATATACGTTCATAGTACACAACTACTCAAACAAAACTGTAGTGGTTTTGTACCCACTTTCCGACTAATCCGCCGAAAAGTGGTCACAAAATTATAAGAACTACTTGCTGCAAAAAAAATCCTTACAAAGGGAAGAGAGTAATGTAATAAATATCCACTCATTTCCATAGAAAAGTCGCATCCAGAAGGAGACGTAAAAATGGAATGAAACGAGGCATAGGCAAAAGGGACAAATGTATAGATGTTTCACGATAAAGTGAGCACTCTTAAAATCAACCTAAAAAAAAAAACTACTGCCCGTAACAGTATATATTTTAACGTAAGCAATAGTCTCAGTACTCACAGTTAAGTTGGCAGCGAACTACGAGAAGTAGTTCCATGTTTTAATATATTACTAGCCGTAAAGTTAAACATGTTTGTCATCTGAAATTCATTTTCTTTTTGTTGTATGCTGATAATAATAAACTTTGGGGTAATTGTAGCACATTTATGTTTCTAATTCTTTCAGATAATCGCCTGTCTGAAGCAACATTCAAGTTAGCTGTTTTGTTGACACACGAGTGCGGGCCGGAACATGACAAAACAATGAAACCGCTAACGTCGCATCAGCCAGGTGATTATCTGAACAAATTATAAACATAAATGTGTTACAATCACGCCAAATTGTATTGTCATCTGCGTACAACAAAAATAAACTTAATTGCAGATGACAAAAATTTTAACTTTATGACTAGTAAGATGTAAAACATGGAACTATTTCTCGTAGTTCGCTACCAACTTAACTGCGAGTATTGCTGTCATTGCTTTCGTAGGAGTGCAACGGTGGGAGAAACTGGAGTACCCTGAGAAAACCCGCAAATCAACGTCAAAGTCCGTCCACGTTTCCCACATGCGATGAACCAGGTGTAAAACCGCCGGAAATCCAACCAGGTTCGTTATGGTGGAAGGCAAGCGGTTTTATCACTGCCCGCAGCCCCACAGAAGGACCATCTAGTACGTCGGCTTCTCACAGTGGCGACCTCGGTTTGATCCCCACTGATCTCTGAGGAACTGGATGGATGGAAAAATTGAAGAAATGGGCATTCACATAGGAATTGAAACTATTATGGAAAACAAGCAATTCTTACAATTATGGAATAAATCCGTCACAAAAATTGGCAGGAGACTTGAAGATTTTGATAAATGGAATCGGCGAATTTCTGATGACCCATAATGGGATACTCAGGTAAAGGCCCACAAATTGTGATAAGTCGGAGTATTCCAGATTGGCGAGGAGGACATGTTTTTAAGAGAGAAAACCGGTAGAATACCGAGTAACGGCAAGAAAGAAAAGTGAATGGCCCGAAGAGACCAAGAGGAGAAAGTGCCGTGCACTGCCTTACTCATCAGANGCAATGCGGGAGAATGGAGGGTGTGCTGGCCTTCGGGCCTTAAAAACCTGATCCCCACTGATCTACTGTAAGTTCGGACATTTGCACGTAAAGAAACGTGCAGAAGTCTGCGAATTCCTTCTGGATTCTCCTGCCTCCCCAATCACTGCATCCCGTCTCCACTGCACTTTATGGACATGTCTCGAGGAGACAAGACACCTACGAGTGTGATCTCACAGCTCCGTCACTTGGTGTGTGTCACCACATTACAGTCGATGATGTGTTACCTCCTGAGTTCTCGGCATTCACTCAAGCGACGCTGGATAAAAAAAAACCACGAAAATGACCGCCCGGGTTTATCAGCGCTCGTCAGTAGAATAACAAAAATTAAGTTGTTGTTCCCGAAATTATTGGCCAGTGAACTCTGCTGTTATCAGGAGGCGGCCTGCGCAAAAAAATCCTGGCCGACAGTTTTATTTCTAGAAGTCGGGAAACAGCCTGCCTTCGAATGTTACGACACCTAGCAGACGCGTTTGTGGGAGGAAGCAAAGGTGAAACAAACCCCGAGTGTGCGACGCAAAGCTGTTGTGAACAATGAGGTGACGTGGGGTAAGTTGCTACTGATGGAACGTTATTTTGACTATTCGCCAGGTTTTTGTTTTCCGCGAATGAAATCGCCGAGGCGTCATATTTACGTCACGAAGACTTCGGTGCGAATTACGGGCAAGCCATGGACGTATTGAGAGGCTTTATATCGAAGTTTACGTCAATTCAGTTTTAAGCCACCTTCCATTCTGCCTTACGGGAATAAAAGCGGAGTACTTAACATACACGTATACTTTAACTTCAGTTTAATGCGAAAGATCGCCTTTCATACCAGACTAACACTAGCTTACGCAACGAAGAATCTCCTGTACCAAAAATCGGCATGCAGCCAACTACATTACGGAGTCTGCGCTGCACATGTTTGAGAACTGATGAACAGTTTGTAATAAAGGTATAATATGATATGTAGCAAGATTTTTTTCGTATTTAAGACATCCACGTTAGACAGTTACTTTTTGTACTTTTTTTTATACAGATTACACCAAATGTCTCTCGATAACAGCGCATACATATGTAAGTCACCAAGTTTCCTGTAAATTTTCAGTTCGTATGAAAGGTAGGGTTATGAACTAGCTGCTACGCAAGTTGAAAGTTTTACAAGCTATTCCAATAATTTTTACATGTAAAACTACTACTTGATGTTACCGTAATACTCAAACTTAATGCGGGATACAATTATCAAGTAAGTTCATAGCGTTCTCTATTCTGGCGACGTTAAAAAAAGTAATGCGTAAGGGTGGAAACGCGTCGGTTAGACATAAAGACATTTGGCTTACAGTCCTTTTTTTTTTTAATATTATGAAAGATAATGCAAATTCAAGTAACAGACAAAACCAAGAATGGGCGTTGAACGTGTCAACATATTTACTCGTATTTCAGTTCAATGCCCACAAGTCACTCTGCAATGGCATCCCAAAACTAAAAAGGCTAACCTAATCTTAGCTTTCCCGTCCAGGGTGCAACGGTTGTGTTCAAACTAAGAGAAGTAGTATGATCAAAACAATGATCAAAATAACAACAACGAGAACGACAACACATGTCTTACCCGCCACAGGGCTTACCCGCGCGACGACACCAATGGCCGTATCTTGAAGCCGCTTGTCTTTGCGTCCTTGTCTGGGACAGGTTGGATGGAGTACCTGGTCGACACGACCTCGTGATGACCCTAGTGGGCCTGCCTAGTGTTAGTCGGCTACAGGTGAGCCCACGGATCGTCACCCGTCCAGCGGTGACACCTCCATGCCCTGTTGGACCACAGCGAACAGAAGTTACCATGGCGGTGTGGTGGCCGTCGCCACTGGAGAATCCATCTGGGCCACCACATACATATCTACTTCGGACAACGGCCCATGTGACGCCACGAGGCTGGGTCAACCTTGTAACACCACTAAAAAACACACACACACACGCGCTTGTAACTGCGAGAACCTCCACCCAAGGTATACGCCAAGAAAACATCACATCACCGCAGTGGCTATGTGGAACTCCTTGCAAACTGAAACCCCGGCCTGGCGAAGCCAGGCATCGAACCGGCGACATTCTAACTTCTCGAGACTAGCCACTTTTTGAAATGTTTCACTCATGCACTAACTTCCATTCGAAAACCTAGTCTACCATCCCCTTTATATATTTTTGATAATATACTACTGGACGTATTTACCACTTATTGAACCCAGTAATGAACGACGCACGGGTCAAGACAAACACAAGTGTACAAGTTCGAACCAATGCTTCAGCTTGGGACTTCTTACACGAGATGGCGTGTAAGCAACTACGCCAAGGAGATTGCAACCCCCCCCCCTCCCCCGAACAGTCAAGTCGTATAACTTTGTGTCAAAATAAGATGTGTTCAGTGTGTGTTGGCGATCGTGTAAACATCACGTAGTCTATATTTTGGTTATCTTATTACAGGCGAGGTAAAAGTTTTTTCTTTCTAGGCAGTTACTCTATACCTTTCTTCACTTTTCCGGTGGTCTTTTGCTTCCTATTCTTCCCTCTGCTCGTTTTTTGTAAATCAAACAAATGTTCAAGATGATGAACCAGTGAACTTCACTGTTGCAAGAAGGAGTACAACGTTAAAGGCTTTTCATTGCTAATTGAGCGCATTTGAAATCAACCTTCGGAAAATGTCACAACCCCACCTGCATACATGTTAACGGACACACTAACTACAATCCACCCAGTAAAGTTGGCAACCATGGCGCAAAGTTGTTCCATGTCTTAACGTCGAATTAAAAGTGTTGGGTAAACATTCGTGGATAATGAAATTATTTCTTTGCATCCCATTTTTTAAATGCATTTAACTGTAAGAATTAGCAAGTTTTTTATTCTTTACTTTTATAATAATTTTATATTTTCCCTTGACGAGCGTACTAATAAAGTGATCAGACCCATGGTAATGTAATTTTTACGTATGGCTGCAAATACATGATGATTCTAAAATCATGGAACAAACTTAGAGGTGTGGTAGAGCTCACTTAAACAAACAATTATTTTATAGGAATATATGGGCGGAAGTGACGCGTTGAGACACAAACACAAACATAACACGTGACATGCAAAACATTGTTTATTTACAACGTCGCCGCTAAATGCCTTTTTACAGCAATGTTTATAATAATTGCTCTCAACTAGAGTCTCGTAAATGAGGGCTTTCAAATGCTCCCGTAGGAACAAATCGAGACTCGATAAAAAGGCATTTAGCGGCGACGTTGTAAATAAACAATGTGTTGCATTTCATGTGTTATTTTTGTGTTTGTGGCTTAACGCGTCACTTCCGCCCATATATTTCTATACAATAATTGTTTGTTTTAGTGAGCTCTACCACCCCTCAAAGTTTGTCCCATGATTTTAGAATCACCCTATACACCTGAAGCAGGGCCTTCAAGTGTGGTCAGCTTACCATGAACATCCTCTAGACATCAATCACTCTCTTTGCTNATACACCTGAAGCAGGGCCTTCAAGTGTGGTCAGCTTACCATGAACATCCTCTAGACATCAATCACTCTCTTTGCTCCCGGCGCCTCCATTAATGACGCGCTGTTGCAGGATCGGATTTCAAGAGGTTGTTCGTTATACACAATAGCACGTCGTTGCACTCTTCTAAGATTCCCTGATACGGAATCACAGACCAGAATGTTATTACGAGCTTTCTCGAAACCATGTAATCGCAGTGAACAAAGCGCATCGAAACGGAGTAACCTTCACGTGCGATGTTGTTTTGGGTGAAAGTCTTATAACAATACAAAAAGCATTCTTGTAATCTGGCTTCCTTCCTTGAACAGTATATGCCACATGGTAATCACCACGAAAACGACGGTCCCGAGACAAGTAAATACTAATATTTAATTACATTTATTTGTGTCGGTAGAAATAAGTGCATTTTGAAAATTATCGAATCCCTCTAATAGTGTTTAATCAACCAGGAGTAGCCAAGAATACATTTATACAGATTCCTCGTCATGTGTGAAGTCAAAATTATAGTCGTTACTTCAAACACTGTGGTTGGTTACCGGNACATTTATACAGATTCCTCGTCATGTGTGAAGTCAAAATTATAGTCGTTACTTCAAACACTGTGGTTGGTTACCGGCAAGCTTACGTGCAAAGGAAATGTATTATTAGTTTGCGTTGTCTTCGTACGTTAAAAGGTCACATCGTAACCAAACATATAGGGAAGGAGGGCAAACACGCACGGTTCCTAATGAACACGCAGTGGCTTCTCGTTGCCTTCAGCAGGCGCAATGCGCCAATGGATTAAGGGGCCCACCCGCCTGCNACATTTATACAGATTCCTCGTCATGTGTGAAGTCAAAATTATAGTCGTTACTTCAAACACTGTGGTTGGTTACCGGGAAGCTTACGTGCAAAGGAAATGTATTATTAGTTTGCGTTGTCTTCGTACGTTAAAAGGTCACATCGTAACCAAACATATAGGGAAGGAGGGCAAACACGCACGGTTCCAAATGAACACGCAGTGGCTTCTCGTTGCCTTCAGCAGGCGCAATGCGCCAATGGATTAAGGGGCCCACCCGCCTGCNAAATGAACACGCAGTGGCTTCTCGTTGCCTTCAGCAGGCGCAATGCGCCAATGGATTAAGGGGCCCACCCGCCTGCCTGCCTGCATCGTTTCTCTCCTTTCTTGGCCGAAAAGCGCTGTAGCTCTTTACACTACGCGCAGGCCTCTGAACTGGCGTGCAGTGTTCTCGTGGTGCTGCATGTACCTACGCGACTTTCAGCTCTAACCCTATCACATTATTGACGAGAAGTATGTATCAAAGTTCAATACAGGCTCCCATCGTAGTTTGGCTCGTGTTAGTCTAGTGCGTGTTAAGATACGACAGTCTGGAAAACACGTCTTTAAATACATTCGAGGGCTCCGAAATAATATTTACAGCATGCGTGGTAACTTTAAAAGTACCATTCCCTCCTCGTCTGGGGTATGTCTTTTCGTAGGTAAACATACTGGGTGTACGTTTAATAGTTTCGTAAAAAAAAAAAAAGATTGCAAACACTCTGCTACGCGGTGCAAGCGCCAGCCAGACAGGCGGGACCCTCAAAAGCTGACAATAGGATATTCGTTTGGAACTGTTATTCTAAGGCTCGAAATTACATCTGAATCATAAGCTACGTGTAGTATCTTATTAGCTGGACATTCTAGAAAGTAACCGGTCCTCAGTGAATTATTTAACATTTCAAAGAAAATTTTGTTAATTTGAAGGCCTGATTAGACATATTTATAAAATGCCCCCCCCCCCCC
>NQII01000199.1:369327-379342 GCA_002778355.1 Clitarchus hookeri | reverse complement strand
AAAAGCTGGTACACCTGCCTAATATCGTGTAGCCCCCCCCCCCCTTTTTCCCAACCCCCTCACAATATATAGCAATTGAAACTACACGTTTCATTCTTTATCATGCTAAATTGTGTATAGAATATTGACCAGAAATTGCAGGCTGTACCTGATATTATAATTAATTTTTAATCTATATCTTTATACGACACATAAAACTGCCCCGTCAGATTAATTCAGCATACGAGGTGTGTTCAAAAAATAAGGTGACTTGTTATTTTGTAACTTTGTCTCGATAAATATTTATGTATTCGTCAATATCTATTTTGTCCCCTTCAAAGTAATCCCCCTCAGATATAATACACTTGTGCCAGCGCTTTTTGCCCATCCTCGAAGCACTTATGATATGCGCATTTTGGTACGGCATTGAAGTCTCCCAGGTCTTTATCTCCTCAATCGTGGCAAACCTCCGTCCTTCCGTGGGTCTCTTCAGTTTTGGGAACAGGATCAAGTCGCAGGGGGGCACGTCCGGTGAATACGGTGGCTGAGGCATGATTACGGTGTTGTTAATACAGATTCTTTGATCCATTGTTTGCGATAGCATAAAAATCGCTCAGCACACCAACACACGTCTAACCTTTATATCTGTCACGAACAAACTAGCAACGCAAAATGGCTGATAATGTCAACATATGTTGGTGACACGTGTACCAACATAACAATAAAAACAATCTATAATCGAATGTACGTAGCCCTCGAAATTTGCAGTCACCTTATTTTTTGGCCACATCTCGTATAGCAATTTAATGCAAAATCAATAAAAAAAACGCATCTTCTGTTTTTAAGCAAAAGAACTTAAAAGTAATAAATATTTTGTTTATTTTATTATTTTCTTATTTTTTTCTTGTGTTTCATACTTGTATTAAAATAAAATGTAAGAAGACAATCGATGTAGAAAGACAATGTGGTTGTGATAATATTTGTGCATTGGATAGTCGGGTATAAGGAAAAACGTTCCCCTGCTAACAGCGTCGATAATGATGATTGATTACGACGTGCCAGGAAGGAAGGTGCAAACCGCAGTATATCTGTTATAAGGTTTATCTTATCTGGCTGTTCGTCAGCTCGCGGTGAATGTGTCAGTTGGCGTGCAAGCGCGCACCCAAGCCGGCGAGTGTCTTGCAACACGGGAACACGAGAAGAAAATAAACAACTGCAGCACGTCTTTAAAGGTCCGAGAAGAAGACGACGTACTTCTCGTTAAGAGAGAGGGAGAGGGAGACTGCGGCCTTGCTAATTGGCGTGGTTAATTGGCTGTCGTGGCCGCGCGGACGTCAGACAATAACTCAGCATCACGCCACCAGGGGGCGGGCTCGCCTCTTCGTTTGTCGCGAGTCTCCTTCCTCTCTCCAGAGAAAGTCAATGACACGGAGATCGCACGTTCTTGCTTATCAACCGCCTCCCCTCTCTTCCGCGAGAAGAAAAAAAAATGAAAACAACGCGTCCGAACAATCTCAACAAATAATTATGTACACGACCAAAACGAAGACATTGTGACTGAGAACGCTCTTCCATGCCTGTCTTTGCATCATTCTCGGCATGTGGAGTCGATGCCGCTACAAAAACGACGTCAACAAGTTTGCTTCTTCCAAGTAAATCCTTCTCCAGTGATAGGAAGGAGAGGGGTGAAGTATCGATACATCGATAGTATGTTTTGCGTTCCTCTCTAACGACCTTCGTTAAACTGTCGACTTCGTGGTTGACTTGCAATACGTACTAACACATCTAGTCATAAATTTCTTTACGCAGAACTTATGGTGTGTTTAAAAAAAAAAATGTCCTACGACGTCGTCTAGAGGTCAGTGTGAATTTTGCAAATTTCTTCCGGTGTCAGTTTAGACTTCGACAACGCACATTCGCGTGTTCCTGTTATGATTGGACCGCATGTTGTTCGGAAACGCCAGGAAAGATTCTTTAGCCAGTAATAAACAGGAAGAAATGTCGTTACCGCATCGCGTGCAACCAAGTCGAACACGAAAAGTAGCCTCTCGCCATGTCAGTAGCCAATGAATAAACAATTGTGTAACGAACTGAGAATGCTAGGCTGCTGCTGCAAAAAATGTCGCTGAATTCACGCACAGTACGTCTATTTATAGCCAATTCACTAGCGGTTAGCTTCTGTATAGATAATTTCTCTCCGTTTTACAATGATCACTAACCAATTACTTCGTTGCAGTGAAATGTATTAATACAGGTTGTACCAAAATGATTACCCTGATTTTAAATGATTAAAATTTAGTAATAAATATCACTACAGAAAGCGGATTTGGTTCAGAAATACATATAACCATAAAATTTGATTGCAGGCGATATGTTTTACTTGTCATGTTTGAATGATTGTGTTTGAGGTCACAACTCCGCCACTAGGAGCGTGACCGCTGCTCAGTCAGTAAAATGGCTTCAGTGCAGGAAAATGCATAGTGGGCTATTTGGGCGGCTGAGACGAAGTCGCCTACCAAAGCGCAACGAAATTTCAAAACTACGCATGGGAAGTCACCGCCAGATGTCAAGTTGATAAAGACGTGGCTTGAAAAAGTTTTAGTTGCACGCAAAGATGAAAAGGGAAAAAAGTAGTGGGTGACCGTCGACATCTGGATAGAATGTGGAGAACGTTCGCTGGATCTCCAAACATATCAGTGGAACAAACATCACTTCAGCTCTACGTACCAAAGACTAAAGAGCACAGGATGTTACTCAGTCATGCGGAACTGCGTGCATACAAAGTTCAGATTGTGCACCGATTGAAACCAGAGGATTTGGAACAGCGTGAACGGTCTGCGGGTTATCCGGTCCCAAAACTATGCTTGTTAACAACATTGCGCAAACTAAACGCGGCTTCATCAATCATTGCTGTTTGTTGCAAGAAACGTTCTTTTTCTGCGATACGGCGAAACACGGTATTCGCAAATAGACTCCCGACCCCTGGCTCGCATACTTAGTTCTGAAATTTCCGTGCACTTCGGTTGGCGATTTCGTATCAATCATCAACACGGCACACTGTGGCGTTTCCTCCACTGACGCCATTTCGATACGACTCAGCAGCTGCCGTGCTCCTAGTGGCATAATTGTGACCTGAAACACGATGATTTTAACATGACAAGTTAACAAATCACCTGCAATAAAACTTTATGGTTGTTTGTATTTCTGAGCCAAACAAATCTGGGTTCTATAGCCTATAACAATATTCATCATTAAGTTATTATCGAATCAAATCAGTGCAATCATTTTGGGACATCCTGTATTTTAGCTACCGCAAATGTAGCATTAAAGACGCATAACATTAAGGTCACTAGCCACCGAAACATTAGTTATATTTTATTTGTGCGAAATGCTGTTCAAATTGTAGACATTACTCACAAGTACTATTTTCTCACATAAAAAAAATTTAAACCACATATTTTTTACATAATGGCATGTCAGAATTACAATTTTAGTGTTTTCGAGACGTATAAATAAAAATTAACTCACTCACAGAAACAAGATAATTTACATTGGAATAAGATATCGAGACATCTTTAAAATCGCGCGATGAAATATTTGTGCAATTATTACAAACTGCTTGAAACAAGGACATTTCAGCATAATGTTGTCTCTATAATAACAGTCTGTGTTATTTTGGAAAATAAATTTTTCCAAACATAGCTTAAAATGAATTAAGGCATGCATTTTTGGTCATCCTTCTTCGATTTTCTGTAATTATCTTCGTGTATTCTATCTGTACGTCCCTAACACATCAAAATTGTAATTTTAGCATGCAATGGTGAAAAAAAATATGCTATCTAAATTTTTATTTATGCAAGGAAATTGTAGTTGCAAGTAATGTCTACAAGTTGAACGGTATTTTATACAAACATAAAATAATTAATATTTTGGTGACCAGCACTCTGCACTCTTAACTACCAGCCAGGCAACGAAACGCATGTATACCTTGGAAGGTACTTACTCGTATTACCCACTTCGTTGTCTAGTCCATTCTATTCGCGGTTTCTTCACACTGTTTGATTCAAACCTTCGGAAATTCACCCTATGCATGACGTGCTGGTTGTCTCCTGAATATGTAATCAATCACAAGCGTTTTATACTTGTGTTAACACACCGTCCTCACGCCAGCTATGAAACCCTGGCAGGAATGCGGAGTAGGCGCGATAAGCCGGCCACGACGTACGACTGTACTATGCTAAACGAAAACATGCACTCGCCTCAAGGAAGCGGCGTTGCTAACGGTGAGTCCCGGATTCTCTTGCTCGCTGTCCGAACTGCACTCGCCAGATCGCTACTGTCGCCAAGACGAACAACTACACTGTCAATGACCTCTGACACAAGACCGTCCTTTCCCCAGTATTCAGCCTCCAGCTTCTCCACCTGGTCACTGTACCCTTCCCAGTCGGTGTTGGTTGCAGTATCTATCGCTTTGAGAGTAATCTCTCGTAGCTTCTGAAGAGATACATCCCCGGACACATTTCTTCCGCGCATCCCATGCTTAACCTTCGCCCAAGTCAGCAGGTCACACATGTACAGGATAACAGGGACCACGGGTATGTCCCAAAGAAGTCAGACGCGCGTCGAATTCCTACACTTTCTATTTAGGTTTAGCCAATTCCGCCAATTTATAAAGCGCCTCTTTCCACATCGACTCGTGGCACATAATTACTTTAGATATATTGCTTCATATATATANATATATATATATATATATATATATATATATATTAATATATGTTTGTTGTTTGCAGGGTCATTTGGTTTTAATTAAGTTTCGTTAGTCTTTTGTGCCCAGTTGTTTTGTTTGGTTTGTAGTCTTTCTTTGTATGTTATTTGTACCGAGGACTCACTGCATTTGTTTGTTGATTATGAAATATTTAATTATTGTATATCTGTCATGCATAGGCACGGTAGGCCCACATTTGTACTGTTCTGCACCAGCACAGTTATTATAATCTGTATTACTATATCTTGAACTGGCAACAAAAAATGTTACTATACAAGAGAAGTCACCTGCTAATTGGCATTTCTTGCTCTCATTTTAATGACAGTCTTGCAATAAAGGAGAATTATTCGTTAACCATGTTAACATATATTCTTTCACAGAGTATTTTGTAGGAGGCTTGTCTGTATGTGCGCAATGATATGGTGCATTATCTAACACCGCCACAGAGGGCAATGTGCAAGCGACTCGACAATCCACTAATGAAATTAATACCGGCTGCCACGGCTTTATAGACAAAGAGAAGTTTTTCGACAAAACCAATTACCCCTGCGTGAACGACAATCAGTTGCCCGAATTCACATTAGCTTGTGCGCCGAACGCATCACCATTTTGCCAGCATTTACCAAAAGTCAGATTACTGTCCATCCACGTTTCGTCAAAGTAGATAGATTTAGATAATATGTTTCCCTCTTCGTCTGTGCATTGCAATTACAGAGTCGTGGCGCCGAGATACGACGTCAGGTGTCTCATTCATTATCTTCCTGCGGCTTTGGATTATTTCCCAACCGAAAACCAAGTCGTTTTACTATCTTTTGCAACGAGATATGTGACCAAGGAAAATGTATTTCATCCTTTATCACGGGCAGTAATTTTAAAATTATGTGGAAACATTTTTCATTGACGCAAAACTTCGTAATCGTCCGCCTAATTACGCAACTATGAAAGTCATAGACATCCACGACAGTGTGTTCCGGCCTAGATTTACGTCCGTGCCCGACATGGACAATCTACATATACGACACTCGCCGCTGTCAACCAGTTCATTTTGCTCCTTCCGTATATTTCCAATGGACATCTCCCGGCACTCCAACGCAGTGTGCAGCTCTTGCTCTCGCCTGGTGCATATACTGTGAATGCGTAACGTTTTTGTTTAGCCTCTTCAAAGCACTTTTCAATTGTACGACTTTCGATTGTACGACCCCCAGAACGCGCGACGGCGTTTCGCTTCCGGACCGACGTAGCACTCGTAGCGGCGTGGTACAACACAGTTTTTTTTCCTAACCTACTCTAAAACTAAGTGTTTTATGTTAGTCCACGGTAGGAACGGGATTATTGCGTCTCAGGGCTAACCCCTTACGCTTACAAGGGAGGGAAGATCATGCAAGGAGACGTGCATCGCGGCAAAGAGGGATTGGGTTTCCCATGGCCGAGCTTGGCCATGAAGAAACATCCCTAATGTACTTATAGTTAAACTATATCTATAAGAGAAAAGGAAAATCCGGCACAGACACCGTAAAAACCCTTTCGACAGGAAAGAATTAAAAATTGTTGCATGCATTATGAGAAAATGCTACAGGAGAAATATAGGTGGGTACCATGCTCTTTATTATTGGGAGAGGAGAAACTAGAAGAGAGGTGGCGGGGTGGTACAACACACGTCGGGTCTAAGTGCGTTACTATGGGTAGTACCTGTGTCACCAAGCTTCCCACTCCCCGCCCTGCCTTCCCCTCCCTCACCCCCTTGCCCAGCGTCAACAGGTGGCACGCAAACGGCACATGTACCTTATTTTTCAAAAACTCTTAAATTTTACTTATATTTTATGTACAAATTATAATATTTAATCTATAATTTATATGAATTTAAACGGAGATAAGATAGGTGTGTCTGTAATGCCTAGCAAAAAATAGTTCTTATGCAAAATATTACTATGCCGAGTGCGCACGAATTCGGTGCGTTGCCCCTTTGGTGTAATATATGATAGACTCGGTTAAGTTTTGTTTGCACGAGATGGAGGAATATCCTGGAAGTAGAACTTTAGCAGGGCTTCAGAAAAGTTGGAAGTAATCGTGAGTGGACTTTAAACGGCTTTCCCAAAAAAATTAGGAAACGCAATTTTGACGTTTGCAATTGCGGCAACCTGTCGATAGTGAATCTCTTCCGAGTACGAACACGCCACGCTCACGCCAGTTCTGGGCGTGTTCTGCACGTCCTGTTAGTTCGTATCGCTCCGTCGAGCTGCGTGCGTGCTATTTCTGGCACTGGCACCGCCGGCTCGTCACGTACTTAGCGCCGACACGGTGGTGCGTGCGTGATCTGCGTGGCGTAGTTGCCTTCGTGCGTTCACCCTCGACAGGAGAACGGCGTGTTGCCAGGACAATGCAGCGTGCGTGGTGCCTGCCGTATCTGCACCCCCCTTCCACCCCACTCCAACATCTCCACGGCCGAACACCCGTACCAGGCTCGTCCTACATCGACGACCACAAGCTTCACAATGCGACACCACAGAGTTAGTAAGGCTCGACTTCACCTATTATGCAGAAATTCTTCGTTTTCGTGTCATAATTTCAGTTTCAAAGGTATTATTAAGAACGTTTGATTATAGAAAATTAATTTACAATTTACCAGTTGTTCATTACGTGTGTATCTAATTTCCACTGTGTTATTTCCTGCTTGCAAAAAAAGGCAGGAATTTATTGATAAAAATATTAATATGTTCCTGACTTTTTACAGTTCCTTTGCTGTTGCGAATGGCGTTCCAACATTTTCCTGGTCAGTGGCGCCATTTTGCTGGCATGTACATCTGGAGTTCATGGTATAACTAGCTGTTCCATTTCTGTATTCTTAGGTACTCTGCGTCGACATTCTAGTTTCTTCGAAATGAAATGTCATCTGCAACTGTCAATTTAAATCTCTGGACGAAGCCTGCTGAATGCCTTCATTGTCCAGTAACGAACACAAAATTAAGAGAGTACATCATAGCAGGCCTGAACCAGCGCCCGGCTACAATCTGCGTTTGCTTGTGTGCGTCTGCAAGCCAGACGTAGTAAAAGGGAAAAGTAAAAGACCCGGCTTATCGGTTTATCCTTCACGCTGTCTGTGAGACAACATTATCTTTCGTCCCTTTCCACCCTGAAGCAGAGATAGCTTCGACATCGTGGGCATTGTGATATAGCTGGCTCGACGTCCTTTGTACCCGCTCGCCAATTCCTCTGCTGTATTCATACCAGCATTTCTGTTATAATCTGGCCACAGTCAACTGAGCACTTTCGAAAGCCCTGCTGAAGATCTTCTTGTATACTAATTGTGTACTCTTCCACCGTAAGTAAAATTAACATTATCATGAGCCTGACCACTTTATTAATGCGTAGGTCAAGTAAAGGCTAGAAATGTGTGCGATGCGTTCGCATTCAAATGATTACTCGAAATTTTCCGCGGTGTCGGCGCGGGGGACAAAGCGACAAAGTTACTTGTTAAAGACGAAAGGTTCGTCCTACTACAACAAAACTGAGATTTATGCACACCATTTGTCCGTAAACCCATACCAAAATGGTTACATAACAGCCTTTTCAATGCTGTATTTATACTATTACCAATTAATATTCCAACAATGTTAAATATTACAACCCTTTATTAACACTTTATCTCATTTACTGTCTTATCAGAAATGGCCAACGTGAAATACTCTCTGTGTGATTCTCCGAATTCTGACCGACTGCATTACAAATGTGACTGGCGTGTGATTCACGCTCCTAATCGCCAGGCTACTCTTAGCTTAGCACAGTTAATGGTAATTTCATTTTTACCACTTAATATTCGGAACACTGTAAACAAATAAGAGAATTTTCAAGAATAAAACTCGCGTAAATACAGTTATAAAGGAACAACAGTCGCAGGAGACCAGGGAGGATGGAATATACAGGCGCTGCCGCGATTAGTGAAGCTGGCTTCCCATTGGCGCGACACGGCACAAAGCAGCAGGCTGTAGCCAATCAGAGCGAAGCAGCTCAATGTCACCGACTGACGGCGTTGAAAGCTTTGTAGAGGATTCATATGTAGCTTTTATCGGCGTCGAACAACGAAGAAGAAAAAACACTGAAACGAATACTTTTTCAAAAAGCTGGAAACGTAGTCTATCCCGAGAGGCTGTTGTTGATAAATATACTCCATATGTTCAAATGTAAATACGAATATTTGAAATGATATTTAAATGTATGCTCTAGGAAACATGATATGCTAAATCACTGACTTGTAATACTCTACTTCTTCCACGAACGTAAATTTAGATAAGTTGAACTGTTTTTAATCCAGAGTTTATTCGTAAAATGCTGATGTTCACAATATCGTTCATGTAGTTTTGTGTTGGGTTTCAGACAAGACTAATATCCATGAACATTTTCGACTCCTCTCTGGATGCAAACGTCTTTGACATGCAGTTTTCCGCCTTCTCGTAGTCTTAAAAAATGTAATTAGCTTGAATTTACTATCGCATTCCTATGGACTGGTAGCACGGTCTGTCCTGACTTTCGTCGCCAAAAAATTGTAACTTGATTGTGAAGTCAGAAATAAATTCTGTCGTTGCAAATCGGCGTCGGGCGTGACATGGCGCACAAAGTCGCCATTTTGTGACAACAGCGTTAGGCACAGCTCTCCCAAATGACTTCTATGTGTGGAGGTTGTTTGGGTTGGGGTAGGTGGCAAATACGTATAGTGCTCGAGACAGACATCTGGGTACGTGAGTTCCCTCATGCTCGCCAGATTGTAGACCGTCACGGACCGGCCTGTAGCTGAGCGACAACAGAACGGCCCGGAAGCATATGCGCCGTCCCACAAACATCCGGTCTTCAGTCTTCCATCCACCGAGACATGCCGAGACGTCTGCCTGGGCGGCGTTCCACAACGTAACTCTGCGAGTAAATTTTTCTCCCTGGCTGTCCCAAAACACTTTGAGTAAATGTTTTACTCGCTCTCGGCAGTGTCCCAAAACTACGAAGTAATTACTCTGAGCATCTCGCTAGAGTAAAACTTTTACACGTACTATTTCAGCAAGTAAGGAAGGGTAAAACCGAAATTGGCGGAAAGTTTTGTAGAATTAAACACATTGAAAGGAAATGTGGACATTCTGTTTACAAACACATTTGGGAAAATTACAAAAGACGAGTAATAAAATTCGTATTTTTATTTAAAACTTAACTTTTATACAGGTTATATTTTTTTGACGTGATGTTTATGATTAATTTATCGCAAGTAAATCTGTTTATATATATATA
>NQII01000199.1:337526-348835 GCA_002778355.1 Clitarchus hookeri | reverse complement strand
GCGACACGCGACTCGCGAACCCCTGGCCGGAGATACGAATCGCTGGCGCCAGTCATCGCCCATCGCCTCAGATTGTGGCTGACCCCGGGAGACGCTGGCAGATCACCCACAGATCTGCAAAAAAATAAAAATAAAAAATCTATTCACGCCGTGGCGGCACGGGTTATTGTCGTGAGACCGGCGCCAACAGTCGAACTGCTGGCCGGTATCTGCATTGCATTTCAGACAGCACGATAACGCACTACCAGGTCAGTTAAGTCCGTCCTCACCGTTACGTGGGCACATGCCATGTTTTGGTTCCAGAGTTTCCAAACATCAGTTGACCAAAAGTAAACTTCGACGGACGGAGTTCCAGCCATTAACTTCTCACTAAGATTTTTCGTTAAGTCACACCTGGTTCAGCTGGCCGGGTTTCAACTTGATGAACACTACTGCACTTCATCGTAGAGTCTCGGTTTCACTTCGCTTCGTCTCGTATCGCTAGGTTGATTCCTCAAGCAGGAGGGTCTTCTACTGGATGAATTCCGTGCCAGGATGTTCCTGTACAGAACTCATCCGTGCAGGCGACTCTGAAAACGAGAACTCTCGATAAGACGCTTTTCAATCAGAAGTTANTGAAAACGAGAACTCTCGATAAGACGCTTTTCAATCAGAAGTTATCGCCCTCCTAACATTACGTTCAAGTGAGTATTTAAAACACAATTGGGTTTCAATAAAAAAGTTTTTTTTTTTTGACGTTATGAGAGTGAAGCCTGGTTAGGCGGAAGCCTACACACAAAAGTACTCCAAATGTGCACATACAAACGGCTTACACAACTATTCCTTGCTCAAGAATCGAACACGAAACCTCGTGCTCCGAAGCGCCTACCTCCGTGACGATTGTTGATGATGGCGTCGATCCCAGATTTTCACATGCGTGGAAACGTGTCGGGCGTTATAGTCGGCCGGTTGGATTTCTCTGGTCGTTCTCGTTTCACCCATCATTGCATTCCATCGCTGCTCTATCTCCATCTCACTTCACCCCCAGGGGCTCTGAAGTCTTCACCTGTAACAGTCACCCGAATATTTCACATGGGATCGCCTCGATTAGAATAGAATACCCNATCGCCCTCCTAACATTACGTTCAAGTGAGTATTTAAAACACAATTGGGTTTCAATAAAAAAGTTTTTTTTTTTTGGCGTTATGAGAGTGAAGCCTGGTCAGGCGGAAGCCTACACACAAAAGTACTCCAAATGTGCACATACAAACGGCTTACACAACTATTCCTTGCTCAAGAATCGAACACGAAACCTCGTGCTCCGAAGCGCCTACCTCCGTGACGATTGTTGATGATGGCGTCGATCCCAGATTTTCACATGTGTGGAAACGTGTCGGGCGTTATAGTCGGCCGGTTGGATTTCTCTGGTCGTTCTCGTTTCACCCATCATTGCATTCCATCGCTGCTCTATCTCCATCTCACTTCACCCCCATGGGCTCTGAAGTCTTCA
Organism: Clitarchus hookeri; assembly: GCA_002778355.1. Taxonomy (NCBI): domain Eukaryota; kingdom Metazoa; phylum Arthropoda; class Insecta; order Phasmatodea; family Phasmatidae; genus Clitarchus; species Clitarchus hookeri. Next base: position 347,346 of record NQII01000199.1, on the reverse strand, counting down.
CCTGTAACAGTCACCCGAATATTTCACATGGGATCGCCTCGATTAGAATAGAATACCCNTGGGCTCTGAAGTCTTCACCTGTAACAGTCACCCGAATATTTCACATGGGATCGCCTCGATTAGAATAGAATACCCTTCTGTTGGAGAAAAATTTCTGTCAACCGTCAAAAACCCTTTCCAGGAAGTCGATAGTGATTTCGCACAAATACTGAGCGTGTTTGACTCCAGTTCACATAGTCTTGAGCTCGATCCCGGCCGTCGCACTGGGAATGTGTTTCTAAGGTGGTTTTCCAACCCAATTCTACACAAATACTGGAGAAATTTCTTAATATGAACCCTCTATTGACTCTCGACATATTATATTAAGATTGTTACTATCATCGGGGCACAAAAGATAATTCTACATAAATGTGAACCCAGCATATTCGTATCTACGCCGCGAAGAACCAGGTTGCTTCTGCTCGTCAGTGACGCAGTCGCCGAGCTGCTCTGATCCGGCTCGTGACGTCAAACGGAACAGACGCGCGTGGTCCAGAGACTAGACGGACACTCTCGGTTATTTTAAACCGAGTGGAATTTCTCAAGCACCGCCCGCACACCACACTGATCTCAGCTCGTTTTCCAACAGGCAAATACGTTAAGTTGTAATTTGTAATTTAGTACGTTTCAGTTTGGGCACAGTTAGCCAGACACTTGTTTCGCTCTAGTGCTTACAGCACTCATTATAACTAGAATATTCAAAATATATTTGGATAACGTTATTACTCAAAACACGGGTAATGTTTTCAACACCGAAATGTCCCAAGTCATATTACGCTATGACATTTCAATTGCAGCATGGTTTTTTTCAGTAAAAGAACCACTTCAATTAAAACTAACAAAGGGTCGGTTTGCTTTCGAGTGAAAACATTCGTCATCACTGCANCAGTAAAAGAACCACTTCAATTAAAACTAACAAAGGGTCGGTTTGCTTTCGAGTGAAAACATTCGTCATCACTGCACGCCAACATTTATTTCAAGATAAGTTCATTTCGTATTCGGCAACTTTCGGGGCCAAAGTCGTCCGATCGTTACTTTCAACCTACGAGGTTTTGGGTTTGAATATTAGGCAAGACTTCCAAGTGTGTGCCGTATGTAGACTCACTGTTGAAGTTCCTGCCTACCAATCCGCCAGCCGCTAACTTCTAATGGGGAATCAACATTAAACTAATTTCCTTCTCATTGCGTCAATTTTAAAGACAACTATTTCAAACAAAAAACATTTTTACGCTACTTTCTCAGAGAATATTGCTGCATAAAATTATTTTTACAAATAAATAATTTTTTTTTGTTATATGTAAATTTTAATATTACAATTGGGGAAAAAAAGTTTATTAAACGAAATAATAAGCAAAATGTCATAAAGTAGCAACATTCCTTAAGAAATTTTACGTAGAANGAAAAAAGTTTATTAAACGAAATAATAAGCAAAATGTCATAAAGTAGCAACATTTCTTAAGAAATTTTACGTAGAATACTTTTTGGTTAAAATAGTTATCTTTGAAACTGACGCAATGAGAAGAAATTTCGTTTAACATTGATTACCCATTTGAAATTCGCGGTCGCCGGCTTGATAGACGGCCGTTAAGTTCGTTTAGTGTGTAATCAACACCGAATTAGTCTACCAATATACGGTGGGGTGGCAAATAAACTAAACTACACGTTCCCGTTTAGATTTTGAAAGTTATATAAAATAAGTAGAGCTGTGATGTAACGATTTTGTACTTATTCAACCCGTCAATTGTAAACTTAAATTGGTTGTGTCTCAAATGACATGAATCTCAAAAGCCACGAAGTAAAATTCCTAGAAAATTGTCTCCAATGCCATGGACGGCTGTGTCTCAAATGCCACGAAACAACATTCTTATAAAATGGGCTCAAACGCCACGGGGACAAACAAGCGTACAGTATGTATATAATCACGAGGAATGTCTACCCATCCTCCTCTGAACCCATTAAGCGCTGATGTTTGGTTTTTACTTGTTCATTCCGCGCGTTCATTCTAGTCCGTGTTATCTAATTGTGCAAACATGGAGTTCATTACTACAAAAAAAAGGCAAACAGTGTTTACTGTTCAATGGCTATCGGTTTATAAAACAACGCNAACATGGAGTTCATTACTACAAAAAAAAGGCAAACAGTGTTTACTGTTCAATGGCTATCGGTTTATAAAACAACGCTAAAAGAAGTCGGCGGAAGTCGAATGGTTCTGCCATAAAAGAAGACATTCCGAGTGTTCTGGTGGCGTAATAATTTCAAGTGACAACCTTATGTTGAGCGAAACATTCAACAAGTGTGTTCCTGATGAAGCCAAGTTGAAGCGTCCAAGGAGGTCTGCCTGGCCATAAAACGAGCTCGTAAAGAATGCAACATTTCAGTGACACAGGTATGAAAATAATTTGTTGCTATTTAATTCATGGTTTTGTGTTTATTTTAGAAGCAAGAGTATATAAATATTTCATTATTTTTAATATTTAATTTTATTATTATTATTTCCCATTAACTGCTTGTACGTAATCAGAAAGGGTTTGATTTTTTCCATTATTAATATACATTAATCTTTTTTCTAGCCCCGTAGTTTTTTTGTCCATGGCGATTTACGTTGGTTTAATTTAGATCTACGCTAAAGAAATGGATCTCTTGCAGCAAAAAGGATACGGACTTATCGCTCGGATAGCACAGTTTTTGAATTTATAAGCAATGCTCTACAGACAATGAAATCAAGCGCGCGGAGTCCAACAAGATCCTAGAAGTCATAATGATATTAACTTACATGAATACACTCCACGCATGACTGACGCGACGGTAGAGGCTTTCTTCTTGGAGACAACTGCTAGAGGACAACAGTATTAATGTCTTCGAGCTCTAAAGGCAGAGAATGCCTGAAAACACACAGTAAACGTTTATGGATGGCACTTTCACAGAGCTGCAGCAGCCAATTCATTCAGCTGTTTACATGTTGATCTCAGAAGCACTACAGAGGAGACCAATATTGCACCTGTTGTATTTGCCCTAACTCGGTCGCACTGGGCCATGAAAGTGTTAATGGGTTTTACCGCCATGCGCAATATGACGTGAAAGAAGGGAACGCACAATCGCGGTAGGAGTGAATGGCAATCAGCATAGTTTTTGGCCCGCATGGCGGTTTCTAAAACACAAAGTTCCCGGTGGTTCCTCGAGATGGTAAAGTGCCGATTTAGATCTTGTTTCGAGGGAGTTAACGTAAGACTAGAAAGTTAGTGCTCCTGGCACAACCTGAAATAGGTATCGGCCACCAGGAGGGGAGGTTGGAGAGGAAAGCGCAGGGTTCCACTGGGAACTTTGTTGTATTTGCCCTTCTTCCGAATAAGACAGCAGACACATGCATGAGATTGTTTAATACAATAAAAAAAAAGAGATCACAGAATGGAATCCTACAGAAATAAATGTGGACTTTGAGGCAGTCGCTTTCAAAGCCGTTAAAGAAGTGTTTCCTACAGTCGAAGTGCAAGGAAGGGTTTTTTTTTTTCACTTAGCCCAAAGTGTTTGGAGAAAAGTTCAGGAAATTGGCCTCACTGAAACTTATAAAACAAACCAGGAAGTACGGCTAATAGTTAGAAAGTGTGCAGCATTAGCCCACCTACCACCCCGAGGAAGTCGAAGAAGGTTCGATTTACATACAAACTAACGCACCGCGTGACGAAAAATTGATCCAGTTTTTTTTTACTACTTTGTAGACCAACGGATGGAAAATTCATACATGCCCCCGGAAATGTGGAACTGTTGTAACAGAAGACACAGAACGAACAACTTAGTAGAAGGGTGGCGTTCTAGGAAGACCCCACTCTCCAGTGAAAGACTTAATACTACAATTGAAAAAAGAATAGGATAAAGCAAACAATAACATAGTGAGGATGGAGTTAGATCTTGAAGGCGTAAGAAGGAAAAATAAGTATACCCAACTTGACATAAGAATTGAAAGAAGCACTAAACTAAATATGAACAAACAAGCGATATGAACAAACAAACGATATCCCGAAATTTCTAGAAGTAATGTCTTTCATTGTGAAAATAGATTGATTCACTTCTTAGATAAGAAGAAAACAATTGTAAATGAACTTGATGATGTATGCATCCTGTAAATATATTAAAAGTAAAACTAAAAAATTACAAAGCTCTATACGGAGTGATGGAACGATGCATTTTACCGTTAACTTTCATACTGTTTTTATAGCTGCATAATTTGTAGTTTATGTGGGGCACCCGTAACATGACGCAGGTCGTGGCATTTGAGAGCCGTGGAAATTAACACGCCAGGCATAGTTTGATAGAAATACGTCAACATTTCTGTATACAATATCAGGTCTCTGAGAACCATTTTGTCTGAAAAATCTACCAACTCCAGTGGCGTGTGGTGAAGTGTTGCAAGGTAAGCTGGTGCTTGCTCACTACTGTACGCACTCGGCGCACGCAGAATGAAGCAGTAACCAGAGTGGAGCCGGGATAAACTGAATGTACTGCGGCCACTCACGAAGAGCGGCGAGGCACCCATTACACTCGTGCTGTGAGGTCGATTTCATTACTACGTTCAAGTGGCTGATTTGTAAACATGCAAATGATTAGGTATAGCACAGAGCAAAACACAGCTTTCCTTGCAACGGTTCGCCACACGCCACTGGCCAACTCGAATAAGACTTAAACCACCCCCGGGGGGGGGGTGATATGATATTTCTTTCCCTATGGACCATCTTCCATTATTGCATCGCTACGTTTGTAAAAGCTTAGGTAAATTTTGTTGCTCTATTTAAAAAAACATTAAATAACGAAATTTATTTCACAACTTCCCAGAACTTATGCTACACCTGCAGCATTCGGTAACGGTGAGGTGTTATTTTAAAGGTTCTTGGAAGTGGGAAGTTGACTACATTAAAGGGAAATATTTGCAAATTGAAATGCTTAACTGTAAACTACACAGTGATGCTTACGGCGATCAACCCATGGTTTATGGTGAACTTCATGTGCAGTCACCGATTATTCNTGTAAACTACACAGTGATGCTTACGGCGATCAACCCATGGTTTATGGTGAACTTCATGTGCAGTCACCGATTATTCAATTCCTTCGTGCTATAGGAATGCATATAGACCTTTTTTTCATATTACAATAGTCATTGCCATTATTATAAGTTTTCTGGCAAAAAAAAAAACGAAAAAGTTATTGCTTTAGAGGGAACTTTCTTCAGTAATTTATTTTGGGATCATGCGCATGAGNAAAAAAAAAAAACGAAAAAGTTATTGCTTTAGAGGGAACTTTCTTCAGTAATTTATTTTGGGATCATGCGCATGAGTTATATTAGTAAATGGACGCATGGCAGGCAATTTCATGTTGAAATATCAGTCACTTAGTCCAACTTTGCGTGTTTAATACCCAGGTAAATAACAAAAGACCTTAAACGCGAACTCGGCCGCCGTATTTCAACTACATTTTGAAAGGCTGACGAATTCTTAGGTGGAATGATTCTCAAGAAATGATTGGGTGGTTCATTACGANGTTTAATACCCAGGTAAATAACAAAAGACCTTAAACGCGAACTCGGCCGCCGTATTTCAACTACATTTTGAAAGGCTGACGAATTCTTAGGTGGAATGATTCTCAAGAAATGATTGGGTGGTTCATTACGATCGTGATATTTGAAGCGGGATGAATGGTATTTAAATAATTCTAATTTTTCTTGTAGAATATAAAGAGAAAATACCCGCCAGACCAGGGATAGTCATTGCGGGTGCACGCACTAATGGAGCGCTTGTGATGGATTCCATTCCTCGCGACACGGCGCTCAGCGTGCATGCTATCACGCCAGCCTCCATCACGAATCTGGCTGTTCATCACAAGACACCGGACTTTCGGCCGGAGGGAAACATGGCGATGTCCAACGGCGCTAAAATGTTGCGCGTGAAGAGGAGATAATAGTATTCCCAGAAGCCAACAGCGGCGTGAACATTCAGCGTCCTGTCTTGTCTGGACCACCGAATACAAATAATACCACGAAAGGAAGGAAGCCATAAAAAAAAAGTCTGAGTTTTTGTAGTTACATGCTGCTCACGGTTACTTTCAACTCCTACCAGGTCTTGCTAAAGTTCTACTTCCAGGATATCCCTCCGCCTTGTGCAAACAAAGTTTCGCCGAGTGTAGGAAATTGGATCAAAGAGACAACACACCCAATTCGCGCTCACTCGATAATTTGCAGATAGAATATAAGTTCAATTTAATTACAAATAAGGTACAGTAATGTTGACGCATGTACAAAACGCTGGTAATGCGTGACATACTCAGGAAACAACCGAACACGTAATGCATGGGGCGGTTTTTCGAAGGTTTGATTCAAAATGTGTGAAGAAACCGCGAAGGAACTATAGTACCCGGGCCCGACACAAGCCGCTGTGCCGTCACCTCCATTTTCCCGTGGCGACATCGCGCGGCAAGTCAGTTAACTTACGCCAAACATAGTTCATTCTATTTCTTATATAACATATGATATTCCCAGTTAGTTGAGGATTTTTTAAAACCCTGCTCAAGATGTACTTTTCTCCTAATTTTGGATTTTCCTCCATATGTTAAAATTTATATCGCTATGGACCTTTTGACTTTATTCACGCATCGGTCAAATGAAAACGTAAAATTGTTATTATTTTGCCAATTAGTATTTAAATGTATAAAAAGAAAAAAAACTCTATCTGTCATAAATGTTAACATTACGCTGGCAATACAACGTCAATACTTACAGTTACTTTACTTAATACGCTGCCAACGTAATCTGTAGCCTTCAAACCAGTGTGCATGGTAACATATACATACACAGTTAACGGCCAACAGTGCGTGTGTACCACCTTAGTGTCCTAGGGGAAGAGGAAAGTATTGGTGTACGAAGTAAGTTACGTCGCTAGCTACAAAAACGCGGATAAATTCCCTTGCGGCGTCGATCCATCTACAGGGCAGTAGGCCTACTCCTCTTCATATTAAATGTCATTACGTGGCACGAGAAGAGCCTTCTGGCTTCGGTTGGTTCACAGCGAACTGATAGTTGAGTCCTTCGTCAGTCTACCCACAGTGTATTCTTTCACTACGGATGAAGATTATTATAGACTGTTTCACGGTTAAGTAAACACTTTTAATGAAACAAATCTGCACGTTAACTGCGCATGCGCAGATTGTTCCTGAACTACAAGTACAAACGCTGTGAGGTGATTCCCAAAATGAGATAACAAATAGTATAAGACCTATGTCCTACAGTAATTCGCAAGGGAGATAGGTGCCCTTGAAACTCGATATTGTAAATGGTTTTAATTCAAAATATTAAAAAAAAAAAAAAAAACCCTTTAATTGAGATGAAAGAACAATTTCGTGAATACCGTTGTCTTGAATCGATATCCGAAATTTGCGAACGGTTTATGGGTAATATCATCCCCATTCGTTGAGAAAATACGGTGTGCCACGTTATTGTCCAGCAGCAAACGTGTGTAACCCTTGGGTGTTTATCGCTTTCAATGACGTCATAATCATGTACACAAAAACATTGGCTTGGCGTAACTCTCTCAGGCGAACGGTTGCAAGGGTGCAGGTGGTTGTCTGCCAGGAAGTCTTGCAAACTTTCTATATGTATACTGTATACAAACACGCTGACGACGTTCGTTAACCGTTACTGTTACCCAGAGTTACAGTGCGTGACGAGGCGTATCTCAGGCTCAGCCCATTTGACATTTCGTCGTGTTAAAGATGATAAAAAAGAGGTCATAGGAGTCGGCCACGGTGATTATCAGTTGACGTACGAACTGCTGCTTGAGTGCTACAGCTCTCGTACATATGTAACGCCCTATAACGGGTTTTAAGTGGCGACAGAACGGCACACACCAGAAGGCAGTCTTAAATGGCTGTGCCCTTTCTCGGCGCTGCTAGGCACGTGTAATTATTTTTACCGTAGTATCTAAAATCGCATGGTTTATCACAACTACACCCAGCACCACGTATGGTAAAATGAAAGGTTGGCTCTACATTACTCAGGAAACTTCGTCGCCATCCTGTATATCAGCGTGTTTTGGGTACCGGTCTACTGAGAAGAGTGAATTATGATAATATGTTATGAACCCGGCAAAAAAAAAAAATTGGAAATTTAATTTGTACAGTAAATCTTGGCTTTGGAAACTTAAACATATTTATTATGGTCGCTGGTATGGTGATGGTTATGGAGGTGGAGTGATTGCTGATGCCTCACTCTCGTCACTCATGAAGTGATGGTTTGTTCCACGTCTCCGTCATGTCTCATTCTATGAGATTTGAGTCGCGAAGTTCAAAGTAGTGCGGAGTCTGTATAATCTTGGAAGTCGCATCGTCTTCAACCTGTATGTGTATAATGGTGCGACACAGAAATTAAATGTAATACATTATTACTAACGTTAAAATACTGAAGTTATTTAAATACAAATTGGGGTTTAATGGTGATAGCTGGAAAATTTTTTCATTGATTATTCTACAGAACTGTTATGTAAAAATGATCTAAGTTAAGTCCTCCGCATGGTTGGGACACGAAATTTTATGTAAGGTGCCAACGATAGTCATTAAAAATAATCTAATCAATTTTGAATACGGAGTAATATTGTGTTGGTTTGTTTGTTTTTTCAAACGCGTTGTTTAAAGTGTGATTTGCCATTACTAGAATACTGGTGTGAGAATAGAGGCATTAAAAAGCAGGGAATTATAAGTCTGCCGCCCAAACTGAATTATTGCATAGCTGTGAGATAGTGCATTTCGAATATTGGTAACGTGGCATTGCGAGTGATAGTATCACTCTTATCCCCCCCCCAAATGTATACTATCATAAAAATTAAGGCTATTAATTTCTTGCGCAGAATAATACGTAACCTATATATCTATTAATTTCGTGCAATATTTTTTATTTTTATTTTTCTAAGAAAATGTCGACACATTTCTTGTCTTACTCATGCAATCGATACTTAAATTTAAGTATGAAAATTATATCGCTTTTGGGACTTTCATAGCACACCAGCAATGTTAAACAATGGTGTGGATTAAATTGTCAAATACGTTTCACATGATTATGAATTATTTATATAAATTCGAGGTAAATTTGTGAATTCATTTGAATCGCAATGCGTGTAATATTCCTAATACAAGAAGCATTATAATTACAGCAATAATAACGTTCATCTTTTTTAGAGTATAACGAAGATTTTTACAGTTTCGTGACGGGAGAAAACAGGTTATATTAATGTTGAGAGGCTGATGGCTTTTCCGACAGTCTCGCTATTTATGCTCTAACGTCGTAAGAAGCTTCACTGCATTGTGACCAGCTGAGTTAAAAAGCTCTATTAAATTACAGTCGACAACATACTCAAGTGGCCGCGGAGTTTGTTGGTTTTTTCCAGGCCTACTGTGCAGCGTGGGAGCGCTAAGGGCGACACAGGCACGCACGTCACATGTCTCGTCACCTCTACGCGCTAAGGCGCTGAAATATCACGCAGTATGCAGTATTTTCGTCGGCAACGTACGCGCCTCCGACTTTCAGCGAAGACTCTACGACGCAGTTATAAAGAAGGTTCTCCTTTACACGTCGCTACACCACTTCACATTCTGCAGCAGTATTTCCGTACCTAAAGATAACCGCAGTGACACCCCTTGTCATGAAAATGACACGTGTACACACACGCACGCATAACTTCTTTCAAATACTACCCATAGGCTGACGCCAATAAAAAATAATCAACTAAACAGTTTTTGAATAAAACGT